>PVKE010031808.1:0-18833 GCA_004027555.1 Craseonycteris thonglongyai
TTTAATCACATCTGCAAATTTTACTGGTTAGTGGATTAGAATCTGAACACTTGAGAGGGACCATGTAACTTCAGGGAAGAGTTCAGCTCAGCTTTTTGCCATTATTCCACTAGAACCCCTTTTCCTCCCATTTGCAACAGCATGTTCCTCATTTCCTCCTGAGCCTTCACTTAAAGCACCTTTACTGTCTTTATTTCTATTAACAGTCTATTCAGACCAGTTAGATACTCTCTATGGCAGGTTAAGTATTCTCTGCCCTGCTACCCACTTCCTTGCAGCCCCCACCTTCACGAATAGCCGTATACGTAACAGTGTTCAAAATACTGTTGGCCTCTTCTGACACACTCCTGACATTTCTCCCAGCTTCCACCCACTGCTCAAGTGTAAAGCCATTTTTACATGTTCAGGGTATGTTACCTCAGTAGCCTGATTCTAGGTGTCTAGAAGAGTCTTCTGTGCCTACTCCCAGCCAGCTCACTTGAAGGTGCCAAGAGGAGATGAGGAGACGCGGGATTCACCTTCCTCGGCAGGCGCTGGGTGTTTCACGGCAGGGAACTGGCCTGTAGTCGGGTGTGAATACGGGGAGCGATACCACCAAGGCCTCAGGTGCTATAATCCCACCACTGCGGACAAAACCATTTCTCAGTCATAATATAGACAAAGAACATGATTCCCAATCTTCCCCTCAAAGTGAAAGCCTTGTTCCTTGCCACCAATTGAAAACAATGGAAGAATATATAGATAACAGTTCAGAAATTAATCCCAATACAAAAAGGTGACTGAGCACAAAATTATTTACTCACAGGAGCAACATCATTTTCTAAGCAAAGAATCTATTGAAAGAAAGTTTAAGTAAAAGGACATTGCCCTGCTTTGAATCAAGAAACCATGGGGAAAAAATGAGCCAAACCCTGTAAAGTTATTTGACATTGTATTCTGTAGTTTCTTTTGACCAATTAGGATGCTATGCCTATGGACACACTTCAAAACGACTGCCACTTCTGTAGATAATAGTTTTTCGTAATACTGATTGACATTAGGGAGCACTAAACATCCAGAAGGGATGAACCAGTCTTTCCAATGAATTGCATAGTGTTTTTCCTCGTTTACAATGATTTTCCTGATTTCTTTTTCCTACTTCGATCACTGTAACGTTAAAATCTGTAATCAGCTTAAAAAAGATTACATCACAATGAGACGTTAGACAACCATGTGTGAAGTCAGTTGTTTTGCATGGCATATGTGATCCAAAGTTTTAAGTGTCTGCTTGAAAGGGGTCTGGACAAAAGAGCCCCCATATTATAGACTCATAGGATCTCCAGCATAGGGTTTATATAGCTAGAAAATTACTGCCAGGAACTCTTGGCAAGTTCAAGACCCACGGTTATGGCCCAGCAAGCAGCTGGGTTGTGAGAGAACAAGGCCCTGGGTTAGAAGCTGCAGTTAACATTCTTTATTCCCAGGCTGGTTTTGTTTAAGCCCCAAAGATATAACTTACTTGCTTTCTCTCCCTTCCACCTTCCCATTAACCAGCACACATACTGTACGTCCACTGGACTTAATCATTAAGCCCCTAAACACCTGATTCTGGTCAACCTCAAAATAAGTTCTAGGAACAAAGCTTCACGTGTCTTAACCATAGCAACACAGTTTCACTCAACTTAAGTATAACATCTTGGCTTCAGTTGTGTTTTAGGTCCAGATTCACAAAAGTGGAATGGCCCATGGACCACATGTCCTGAAATCTGAAGTGAACAACGGCTGAAGCCATGCATGATCTACTGCTCCCTGCCTTAGGCCCACCAATCAGTGGATCCCATGTTTCTAACTCCCTAGTAGCTGATGGTTGCTTCTTTCATACTGTGTCCACTGCCTCCTCTGGTCAAAGGCCAAGGTTGCCCTTTAAACTCTCCTCACCACACTGAGATCGTGAAGGCAGTGCTTGGGGTGGGAAGCCGCTGTCTTCTCAGGACTCCAGTGCTTTGAAATAAACGCTTATTCCATCATAACCCAACTCCTGCGTTGGTCTATTGGTCGAATGCAGAGGCAGCAGAAGCCCGGACTCGGTTGTCCTCCAGTAACATGCTTACCAACAAAGAATTTTTTCACTAAAACTCATTGAAAATCCTTTTCAGGGGAAGCAGGGATGGCTCAGCAGGTTGAGCGCTTACTTTGCAGCCCCAGAGCCTGAGGATCGAATCCCAGCACTGGCCCCTGTGGACCCATATGCTGAGCTGGGGTGTGGCCCCCAGTTCAGTTCTTGCCGGGGCCTATGCGGGAGGCTCCTGACTTAGTTCCTGCCCTGCACAGCCTCGTGCTTACCTGTGGAGTGAAACTATATGAAAAACTAATGCTGTCAACTATAGAAACTGCTCTGGGCCCTTCCCCTTCTCTCTCTCTCTCTTTCAAAAACAATAAAAAAATAAAATAAATAAATCTTAATAATAAAAAAGAAAGGACTTTTTACACAGAATGACATCCACAGGAATTGTAATTTTTTGTTTTAGATATAATGAAAAACTAAGAGGCTAGATATAATTCCAAGTCATGCCATGCCTCAGTGACTATGTGGCATATAGTCATTTAATATAATCTCCTGAGATACACAGGACCACTGAATGATTTACATACTATTTAAGTTTTATTTTGCTGAATGATTTTTAAAAATAAATTAACATTAAAATATTAGTGAAAGTAAAATTAGAAAAGATGTTTGCATTTTTAGCAGTTTCTAAATTTTATAACTTAAAATTTTCATTACATACCTGCAAATAGGTCCCCTCAATCTACTTTTATGGCTAGTTCTCCAATTAAGGTTAAGATTTTATTTAAATAACACCATTTAAGCGTATTAAAGCACATTTGGTATTTCCTCATTTATACTCCTATTATCAATAAACAATAATCAGTGCTTACTTTTACTCAGGATCTATGCCAAAATATCTAAAATTCTTCATACTACGTATGTGGGGGTTGGAGATAGTGGTGGTGCTGGTTTGTTTTCTAACGAGCACATAATATATCTCTAGCCAACACATAAACTCTTACTTTGATTGTCATTTCTCTTGCCTTTCTCTTCTCAGTTTTTGTTTCCTATTTGTGCTGCATGTACTTCTACGTAAATATGATACTTCCTGAACACTGTGACTTACTGGGAACCTTCCTTAGAACAGTAAGTTCTCTTTTCTAAAATGTGTAGGCAGAAGAGCCGAGTGTGGACAGGATTAGGTGCAGCAAGGCCTTCAGGAGGCACCTGGAGATAAACAGAATATTAACTTCATGAGAAAAAAAAGTAAAATGACTTAGGAATAATCACATTGTGAGTAGAGAGCACGTCAGTGTCACCTTGTTCTTGGTTTTCTTCTATTGCCATCGTCCTACTGTGGTGGGTAACAAACATCTCATTTCTCTTTCTTTTTCTTTTTTTAAGATTTATTTTTATTGTTTTTGATAGAGGCAGAGAGAGACAGAGAGAAGGGGAAGGGCCTAGAGCAGTCTCAATAAATAGTTGTACATCATTAGTTTTTTCACATAGTTTTTAATCCACAGGTGGGGGTGGGTCTGCCCAGGGACTGGGCCTGGGGCCTCTCACATGGGGGCATGCCCCCTGGAGCTAAGGGTCTCCTACATGGGGAGCATGCCCTGGGAGCAAACCTGTGCCCTCCCACATGGGAAGCTCATCCCAGTGAGAACTGAACTGGGGGCACAGCCCAGTTCAGCATATGAGCTCACGCGGGCAGGGGCCGGTGTATGTTTCTCGGGCCCAGAGCTGCAAGATGAGTGCTCAACCCACTGAGCCATCCTGGTGTTCCCATATCTCATGTCTTATGATTTATCTGCAGTGTACACACAGTTATCAGGACACTCCGATTATTGATATAAGATTTAGCAATTTTCTAAAGGATATTCACCAAATATGACTACTACTCAGAATCTTAAGTAATTTTCTGCATACTAAGTAACATTCTACAGGATATTTACAAATATGGTAACTCTCAGCTTCACCACCAAAAACTTTTTTGGGTGAAATATTAATTCATGATGATTTGGTAATTTTTGTTCTTTGTAACTTATGTGTTCTGAATGTGATTCAGTGTTTTGTCCCATTTTCCTCAATGTTTGCTGTCTTTTGAACACTTTCATCATATCAAGAATTATGTGGCAGAAAAAACACAGAATTTGAAAGAGTTTGAAGGTATTTCTATAAGAATTTTATGTCTTAAAAATAATGAGATAATGAATATCAAACTTTTTTACATTTATCTAGTGCAAAAATCTGACATTCTTAATTCAACTATAAGTCAGAAAGTTAATAAACCTAGAAATCTGAAAAGTTCTTAATACAGCCTTGTAAAAAATCTACATATTAAAATATAGGTGTGTGAAGAGAAGGTTATCGTCAATATACCAAAAGAAGGGATTGCTATAGCAGATATCACTGCCTGACAGCAATTAACAATTTCAAAAATGCTATTTCTGATTGTACTTTAACACTTTCCATGAAATGCCTCCAGTTTTGTTTTAAAAAGCCCAGGATGTAAGATGAGAAAAACTGCCTTTTCACTCACTGATATACGCGTGTGGACGGGCGGTCACATTAGGTACCAGTAAATGAAGACACCTTTTTTTATATGTCATCATCCGGCAATAAATACCTATGGTCACAAATACCTGTTAATCTTTACAAAGATCAAGAAACTGCTGATAGTAAAAATCTTGTAGTTACCTTTGATAAGTGAACATTAGGACATCAGTGAATGGGAATTTGGTTACTTATTATTATCGCCACCAGAGGGTGTGTGAGCCCTGGGAAAGAGGGTACTTCATTATCTTTCCCTTAGTTGGTTTAATAAAATGGAGAGGATAAGTTTACTTGTTAAAAAAAAAAAAAAAAAAAGAATAAGGAATTACCCAGATAACGGTATCCCTTAGCACTGCTTTTTCTGACCTGTTAGAGAAAATACTTCGCTAAATATAATTAGCATTTTCAGAAATGTCATAATGTTAGGTTGTAAAAATATGTATATGGTGTCAACATACTAGGCCTTGGGATTTTTTCATTATGATATTTCCCATTAAATGTTGCTCTTATGTTTATCTGTGGTGTATGGCTAACGGAGGACCACACTCCCTGGAAAGTATTTAAAATGCCCTACTAATTGTCTCAACTGCTTCCATTATGCAGACTCCATTTTAATGCACTGCCACACAATTTACTCCTTAATTCTTTTACTTTTGTTTGTTTGTTTGTTTGTTTGTTTGTTTGTTTGCTTTAGGCTAAATTCGGATTACTCAGATTTCAGTTCTTGATTATTTTCTATCTTTGCAGCCACCATTTCTTACCATAGTAAATTCTTTTTTGATCTTGACCTTTCCCTATTCCAAAATTGTGCATGCATCTTTACAATTACCCAGTCCACTAATAGAGACATTAATGGCACAATTGTAAAATGAAAATTGAGACAATTGATATAGAGTTGAATGCCTTAAATTCATCATGCCTCCACCACCAACTCTGTAAGTCCCAATTTTCTCATCCCCAGAATGCATAGATTAGAACATGGTCCTTTAGTTCTGATATCTAAGTCTTTTTCACAAAATTAAGCACTAGATAACATAATGTGCCTAAAGATGTTATGATGGAGTTAAAGATGGACAAATGATACAACTCAATGGAAACCAATGAGTAAATCCAAAGTAAGTATAACTTGTCTGGCTTAATCTCTTCCTTTTTATTGGTTTTCTGGGCCTTATCTATTGCTCAAAGAGTATGAGAATTCTTATTAAAAATACTTTAAATCTAGTAACATCTGTGTCATAGATGGTAAGGAATAGCATTAACAAGTAGGTTAATCAATAAAAATTTTGCTTGTCAATACAGTTTTCTTAGGTCTAATATTTAATAGCTTTAAAAAATTGTATTAGAGTCTAACTACACAGACCTATTCAACAAAAATTATAGTGCCTTCATATAACATTATTCAATTATTTTAGAAATGTTTAGTAGGATACAAAATGATGTAAAAAAAATTATAAGAACAAAGTTGAGTTAGAAAAGATTCACCATAGAATTATAGTTTAGTTAGAAAAATAAAACTAAACTTGCTTCCTGTTTCTACCCCAAATTTTGGTCTTTTATAATTTCGCTGTAAAAAGTAGCCAGGACTTTTTGAAGAAATGGCTAATTCCTTGTTTGGGAAAGGAAAACACAAGATAAGCCCACGTTATCTTGTGCCTGAAAGTAAATGTGCTTTCAGAGACCAATGGGCACAAAATTTTGTCATGACAAAAGGGTACAAAAGCCAGGTTGAAGGGGTTCCCACTGGCCTAACATGGCACCATTTCAGCATCAGAGGATAGTTCACTGAAATCAGGTCTGGGAAAATCCACAAGTCCTTCATGGTTCCCAAAGTAGTCATTAAAACCTCTTTGTCACCATTTGAGTTATCTGTTAAACCCGGTCCTTACTTTGAAATCTGGTTAGTAGAGAGAAGTATGCATTTATCCTGCCTTTCCAGTATGATCTATATCTCTGAGTAACCAGAAGCCCTAGTTGATAAGTAAAAATTGTACTTTACCAAAAAATGCCAGCTAGTAAATATAGATGTTGATAAATAAAAATATAATCACCATTTTGCAGTCCCTAATGAAATAACTAACTCAGACAGGGATTATCAGCTGGTATTACAATTATTAGGTGATTGATTGATTGATGGATTGATTAGGAAATAAATTTTGTTTAAGGTTCACCCAAATAACATAAAAAAAAAATTATACTCCCATCACAAGGGGTAAATTGTAATGGTGTGATGGAGGCAATGTACAATGTCATCACAATTCTGACTCTTCATTTAGGACAATGTTTTCTTACTGAATCTTCATAATCTCTCCTTCAGCTCTTTATTTCCTCATTCATTAACCAAACTTAGCATCCCTAATGAATTGTGGAACAACTAGGTATGATGTATCTCTTAGAGGATTGCCTATGGCTCATATATATCACATATGAACTTGAATCTATCAAGCCTTTAGATAGATGTCACTTTTAGTTTACAGGAAATACATAGAATAAGTTAAAAATTGCTACAAAGAAGTAATCAGACAAATCCAGAAGAAAAAACATTTTACAGCACAGACCATGAAAAGAAGAGACTCTTGGAAAGCTGGGATGGCTCAGTGGGTTAAGTGCTCACTTTGCAGCACCAGGGACCAAGGATCGAATCCCGGCCCCGGCCCGTGTGGACCCATATGCTGAACTGGGGAGTTTCCCCAGTTCAGTTCTCTCTCTGTCTCTGTCTCTCTCTCTCTCTCTCTCTCTCTCTCTCTCTGTCAAAAACAATAAAATAATAAACCTCTTAAAAAAAAAAAGAAAGCAATCTTTAAAAAAACAAAAGAAAAAACTAGAAGAGACTCTTCTAGATTAAACTTCTGGATCAGTGGTTTTTAACCACCAGTCTGTGGAACACACCTGGTCCACCAGAAATTTTCTGCCAATGCTGGTGCATGAAATAGTTTAAATCACACTGAAGTGAATGTATTCTTCTCTTATAAATACATCCTGAGATTATGAAGATATTTCACAGACCAGCAGGAAATTTCTGGCAGTTGAAAACCACTGCTCTAGATTAAAGGAGAGGTAAGGAATACAAATAGACTTGTGTGACCTGGACTAGATCCTAATTTGTAAAGACCAACTTTTGACAATTTTGAAAGCAAATTGTGAAATGCAGACTGGGTCTATTGAAAATTATGATTAATTTTGTAAAATGTAATGAAGTTTTTAGCTCTGTAGGAAATCTATATTTTTTAATGCACACTAAAGTGAAGTCTTCTCAAAATGTTAATGCTCATTAATACAAAATGTGGGGATGCTGGGATAGCTCAGCAGGTTGAGTTCTTGTAACTGTGAGGTCCAAGAATCGAATCCCAGCCCCTACTTGTGCAACCCATGTGAACTGTTATGCACAACTGGAAACCATTGGGATAGTGGCAAAGGTTCTAGCCTCCCATTTGGGAGGACCCCAGTTCAGCTGCCACCCCGCACAGCCCACATCCACCTGTGTGGAATGAAACCATGTCACAGCTAATGATGTGCAACTATGGAGACCGCTCTTAGCCCTCCCTTCTTCTCTCTGTCTGTCTCTCTGATTTCACCACTTACCATCTAGTCAAGGCATTTAAACTATATGCCTTAGTTACCTCATTATAAAACCTACTTTTGATAGATAATAAGAGTTATAGGAAACAATGCATATTGTAATAGTTCTTTTCCCATTAAGTTCCTGATGGTTGACCTATTCATATTTTTCTTCTAAATGTCTTTAAATTTTTTCTCTGTTCCTTGGTGTTTTAAGCTTTCACTTGATTTCATTCTTATTTCCCTTCCTCATTCTTTCATTCTCTGTGTATATTATGAGGACTTGGTGCGAAATTTCCTTTATTTCTGTGCCATCGAGTACTCTCATTATATAATTATTCATTGCTCCTAGGTCTTTTTGTCACTAAAACATTCACCAATTCTTGCCACTCCATCAGTTTGTAACTCTTCATGTAGGACAATCTGCTTTTTCTTATTGACTCTCCATAATCTCCTTCAACTGTTTATTTCCTAAAATAATCCTGTCTGCTTTATTCTCATTAATTAATTCATTCTGTCCCTCCCTCTCTTTCTTGCTTCCATTAAAAAGATACAGGCACTCCTCACTTAATGGTCAAATTTGTTTTCTACAACTAGATTGTTAAGTGAATTGGTCAATAAGCAAGCAGCTTAAAAGCAGATATTTTATGGTGTGTCATGGCGCCATAGAGTATATACTTTCCAATAGATATCATGCTTCATGTAGTGAATAATAACCAACTGCAGAACAACACAAAGACTGAGAAAGGGGATTTCTCAGACTCACGCAGACTGAGACAGGGGATTCCTAAAATTCTCAGACTGAGGAAGGGGATTTCCCTAACTGGAAAACCGGTCATAAGTCGAAGTGCTTGTTAAGTAGGTAGACTGTTAAGTGAGGAGTGGCTTTATAGAGAAAATATTTTTTCTCCTTGAATGATTCCACACTTCTGATGTCTTCATATTTTCTTTATCTTGCTCCTTAGTGGCATCTGAGTCAAAGTTGGCCTCTAAAGTGCTCTGTATAAACACCCAAATTGCCTCAGCTGCCCACATCCCAATTCTCTCCTCAATTTGGGCTCTAACTTCTGTCACCCTCAGTTAGAAGCAACTATAATGAGGTTTTCTTTAATCTCTTCTTTTGTATCTGTATCCAAAATCCTCATTGTGATCTTTATTCCAAATTTTTCAGTTACTTGTGAGTGTGATTAACATCTGGTCTTATCTATATTAATTTGCTTATAACTGACTTTGTTACTTTTCCAGTCATTTATTTAACTCCCATTTGACCGTAGCCTACTTGTCATTCTCTCCCACTTGTCCCTAAATTCTACGTAAAGATGTCTTTCCCCTATTTTTATCATATTTATTTTTTGATTACTGCCATATCCATAAAAGGAACAAAACTATTCTATTTTCTGGAGCACATTCACCCAAAAAAACTGACTCTGGTGAAGAACTAATGTTGAAAGATTAAATAAAAATGATGATATGTCAAAGATCATTCATTCCTTTTAAATCTACTTATTTATCTAGGGATCAGAATATACAGATTAATATACAGTTAGAGTTGCTACAGAAAACTGAGTTTTTAGACAATAAGTCACAGGAGTTCTCTCCACCCCCCAGTGTAAGCAAGTATGCTGTTCAGCGAGTTCAGGGAGCTCCATGTCACTTTCATGTAGCCTAGTGGATACCATTGTCCCGAGGTCAGATCCCAGCTTAATCCCTAGCTCTGCCACTTGTCCCTGAGTGGCCTGGAAAAGGCACTCAGCTCTGTCTTCATTTATAAAGTTAAATAGAAGCTAACACAGGCATACCCCTGAGATGTTGCTTGTTCGGTTCCAGACCACTGCAATAAAGCAAGCCATATCTTTTTTGTTGCTGAGGGTCTTGCCTTTGATTTGTAAAACAACAATAACAACAACAACAAGAACATAACATCTGTGAAGCATTGTAAAGCGAAGTGCAATAAAGTGAGGCATGCCAGTAATATCTCCCAAGAGTGAGAAAAATTAAAACTTATGTAAAGATACCTACATATTGATTAATTATCCCCCTCCCAGAGAGAGAGAGAGAGAGAGAGAGAGAGAGAGAGAGAGAAGTGTGAGAAAAAAGAAAAATAGAGAGTATTTCTACCAGTAGTAGCTATGGTGTCTCTTCTAATTTCTAGATGAGATTGGCTTTGACTTGCATTCCATTTCAATCCTATGGAAACCAAAAGCCCTTTCCAACATTCCTCCACATTCACTTCATCTTCATGAGCAGTTCTTCCCCAAGCTCCTTGCTTTTGTTTACTTCGTTGGTTTATAAGCAGTCACCACTCATATGTGGCTCCTATTCTATACCTCACTGACACAAATACCAAACTTACATACTTTCTGGGGCTTCTTCACTCATCCAACCCTCCCCAAAAAGCAAAGTCCAGCAAAAACAAAATTTTGCACACAAGGTTTTTTTTTCTGGTAGCCAGCTTTAATAAAAGAAGCCTGTAGGGGAAGGAGTAAGAAGTATTTCAGCAAAACAAACAACTTTAATAAAACAGTCAACATTTCTATTTTCAAAAGTCCTTTCATTATCCATCCCTAGAGTTTCCTTTGACCACCCTGCTCCATGCTGCACTTTATGCCATTGTACCAACTCCACCTTCTCTGTTTGAAGGTTAATGCTTCCTAGAACTCAAAATTCTTTCTGTTAAGTACAGCCAATTGTATCTTTTCTGTCTCTAATCATAAACTTAGGCCCTTAGCCAAACCAATTGAGGTCCTCAGTAGAAAAATGTAAAAGTTCATTAACTAGGATTTCCCTTCCTTAAAAGATGTAAATAGCATTTTCCTAGTCCATTACATAGTAACTTGGGTTTTTAGTAAAAATGTGGCTACAGTATAGCAGGGTTGGGTTTTTTTTAATGAAATTTATCTAGAGTTTATAGACCTAAGCCTAGAGATCTACCTCAGCATAAACATAAGAAGTAGAATACACAAAGAATCAAGGCTATATAAAAGTGCAGTTTGGTTTCAATGTTTCCAAATAGCCATGGTGCTTTTAAAAAGGAAGAAAAAAAAGACCTTGATAAATACTGTTCAAGGTCTGCTCTTATCAGTAAATGGCCTTGATCTTGACTATTGGATCCAGAGTTGAACAGGTATATAACTTACTGGTTTATGTTGACTTTGGAGACTTTACAGCTCTTTAATGACAAAATACTTGCCATTTCTAAGTTTTCTAGCTCACACACACAAATGCATACTTTACTTCTACTGATTTTTCTTTGTCCTAATAAAGTTATGAGTTTGACTACCTTTTTCTGTTAGCCTATTATTTATAAGCTTTGAAAAGTATGTCATTTTAAGGTAAGCATAATAAAGAAGGAATAAATTTAATGAATACATATTAATGGAACCAATTTTAGGTTCACCTGTGTAATTTGAGATATATTTTAAAACATTTATAGAACCTAATATGTGGGCAATGTGAGATGAACCCAAGGTGAAATGCAGGCTGGGGTTTGCAGAAAGTTCTTACTGTCTGACTCTGAACTTCAGTTAAGCAACCAACAAAAACAGCATGTCCAATGACTTCAGATGCTGGAACCAATCATTTAATTAAGTTTTAGTAGAGAAACATCATGGCAATGAGCTGATGGGATTACATGTTTGAAGTTGTTTATCTCTCAAATGTCTGTGTCTCCTGTGGGTTTTCTATGAAATAATGTGGTATACCGTAGGGAAAAGAAAATGACTATAACTTTTATTCTTGTCCTATTTCTCCAGTTACCATCACTGAAACCTTGGACAAATCACTTCACCTCTACAAAATGTTATACAGCACAATAAAATGTTACACAAAACAAAACAAAACAAAAAGATTATGCAGTTATCATCTTGATTTAAGACCTTTGATTTGCTCACTACTGTCTATAAAATAAGGATCATTGCTTTTAGTTGTTCTAAAATTTGTTTACATCTTAAGCAGTCTAGTACTTAAACAATTTGAAATTTGATGAAAACTGAAGTCATTCTTTTGGTAACTGTTGTGCTCTTAGAATCATATCCCAAAATTTCTCCCAACACTTAATCATAATAAAAAACATGCTGATTTAGGAGCTTACTTATTTCTCCCCAAACAGGAAATCAATATTGATTGGTCCTAAAGAAGTTACTCACAACTTTGGAAAGGTTTGAGGATTTCTTGAGGATTGTAACCAGAAGAGCAAGAACTACAACAATTATAAAGGCAATATATTAGTCATTTATGTCCTAAGTTAAGTACTATTTGAATTTTTCTTTGAATGAACTACATGTCTTACTTAGCTTAGGTTAAAACTGCATCATGATTTTTCTCCCCGTTTTCCTAGCTTTGTGAGAAATGTCTAAAATACGTTTTTCTGTTTTATGAGGTCTGACAATTAAGTTTGCAAACTTGCCACCATCAGCTTACCTTGGCAGCACTGTATAAACAACTTGGTAAGGTTTCATGACCATAGTATATTAGTGTTTCATAGCTGTGTTCATGTTGACATGTGGTAGGGTCTTGCTGAGTGATGTTTATTACTGTTGTATGTTTTTGTGTGTTGTCATGAGAATGTCAAGCTTGAATTAGAGCAACAAACAAGTGTTCAATTTCTTGTTAAACTTGGTGAGCGTGGAATTGAAATCAGGGACATGTTAGTCCAAATTTATGAGGATAAGCCATGAAGAAAATGACAGTGTAAAAATGGATTATATATTTTTCTGAGGGGAGAGAATGTGTCACTGATAAAGAGAGGTCAGGGAAGCCAGTAACAAGTAGAACTGATGAAAATATTGCAAAAATGTATTGAATTGTGTGTCAAAATCATTGGTTGACTGTATGAAGCATAGCAGACCAAGTAAACATCAATAAGAAACAGTTAGGAAAATCTTAACTGAAAATCTTGGCCTGAGAAAGGTGTGTGCAAAAATGGTCCCAAAGGAGCTCACCGATGAACAAAAGCAAAGGAGAATTAAATTTTGCCAAGACCTTTTGGAGATGCAAGATGGTATTTTGAGCCATGTTATCACTGGTGATGAAACATAGGTGTATCAAGACTTCCCTGAAACAAAGCATCCAAGTGCATAATGGAAGTCAGCCAATTCTCCACAACCAAAAATGTTCTGTCCAAATCAAGAGTCAAAATGATGTTGCTAACATTTTTTTTTTATCAGAGAGATTGTTTATTATGAATTTGTACCATATGGAGGAACAATCAATCAAGCTGACTATTTGGAAATGCTGAAAAGCCTGTGTGAATGAAAACAAAAATGACCTGAACTTTTCACCAACAACTCATGTGTCTTGCATCATGAGAATGCACCAGCTCACACAGCACTCTCTGTGAGGGAGTTTTTAGCCAGTAAACAAGTAACTGTATTGGAACATCCTCTCTACTCACCCGATTTAACCCTCAATGACTAACCCCCAATGACTTTTTTCTTTACCCAAAGATGAAGGAGATATTAAAAGGAAGACATTTGGATGACATTTAGGACATCAAGGGTAATACAACAAGGACTCTGATGGCCCTTCCAGAAAAAGAATTTCAAAATTGCTTTGAAGGGTGGACTAGGTGCTGACATCAGTGTGTAGCTTTCCAAGGAGAGTACTTTGAAGGTGACCATACTGATATTCAGCAATGAGATCTGTAACAATTTTTCTAGGATGCGTACGCAAACTTAATTGTCAGACCTTGTAGTTTTGAACTCTAGACAAAATTTTCAGTCTTTAGAAATCAATGCTTTTGGGGCATATTCAAACTCATAGATGGACTTAATCCACTGGACTCACAAAGCACAATTCCTATGAGGGCAAAGCTTTGCTAACCTAGCCTTTTATGATGCAGCCACACTTACCATCAAATAAGTCGCAGAGACCACACAGACCCAAGAGGAGGAGAAATTGATCCCACCTTTATCACCTTTAGTCTATCACAATTTTTCAGAAACATCCCTCTCAAATATTTTTTTGTCTAAAATGACATTTCTAAAAGCCAAGATGGAGTCTAAGAGTGACATATGCAGCATTTGATCTAAGATACAGAAATATTTCTTTTTTATTTTGGAATTAAATATACCCAAATATAATGTAATGTGTAATGATCTAGCACAATGCTGATGCCCTATTGGGGGATCCATTTTCTCTGTTAAATGGCTTCAGTAAGTACCCACTCCAGGTTATGATAAATTATGTGCATAGAAGTCATGGATGTTAGATGAGAAGAAAGATCAATGCTTTCAAGAACAATTTATATTTGTATACAAAAGTAATGCTAAATGCTACAAGTAATCTCTCAGGGTCTAGTAGTTGTGCATTATCTACTATAATACACAACTAATGCTATTTTTATTTTCTTTTTTTTAAATTATTTTATTGTTTTTGACAGAGACAGAGAGAGACAGAGAGAAGGGGGAGGGCCCAGAACAGTCTCCATAGTTATACGTCATCAGTTTTCGACATGGTTTCATTCCACACAGGTGGTCGGGGGCTGCACAGGGTGGGAGCTGGGCTGGGGGCTTCCCACATGGGAAGCAACCCTCCCCCCTAAGCCAGGGGCTGAGCTGTGGGGTGAGAACTGAGCTGGGGGCCTCCCACATGGGAAGCCCACCCCAGTTCAGCATATGGGTCCACACAAGCTGGGGTCGGGATTTGATCCTTGGTCCCCAGGGCTGCAGAGTGAGCACGTAACCCACTGAGCCATCTTTGCTTCCCCTTATTCTTATTTTTAAACTAGTCTCTCTCAACTAATGTCTGAGGAGCAGCTAATGGCAGCTAATCAGCTGCTATTAAGTTTACATGGCCTATGACATTTAGGTTTTTCAAAGAAAACCAGCAGGCTACATAACAAGAACCTGAGTAAAATGAACCCATCTTTTTAGAGCTATAGATTGCATAAACTTGCTTTGCCAGCTTTGGCTGACATTATGATCACATGAATAGATGCTGTCAATGGGAGCTTCTCAGTACGTAGTGTGAGCTGTGACCTGATGACCAGAGTGCAGAGATAGTCAACACTTGGCAAGGTGGTTGCCTGCTAGAACTTCAAGAGACCATGAAGCAAAGACCTCTAGCTTCAAGCCAACCCTTCCAGTTACCCCCATGTGCCTAACAGAATTATTTTCTATGTGTACCATGATAGAGGAAAAATTAAGAACCACTCACCTGGACTACAACTGTCATCAAATCTTTAAATATCCAAGTAGGAAGATCATCTAGTCTAATATCTAGACTAATTTATCAATGAACATGTGTGTTGTTTAACAGCAGCATATTAACCTTACCTGTTAATATTTTTTAAATTATGGTGAATATATGCATAACATAAACTTTACCATCTTAAACTTTTTTAAGTTCATAGTCCAGTAAGGCTAAGTAAAGTACATTCACATTGTATAACCAATCTCCCAAACTTTCTTTTCATGTTACAAAACTGAAATTTTGTACCCTTTAAATGACAACTACACATAATCCTGTCTACCACCATTATACCTTCTGTCTCTATGAATTAATTTGACCAAGTAGCTTGCACGATGGAATCATGCAATGTTTGTCTTTTTGTGACTGGTTTTATTTCACTTAGGATAATGGCTTCAAGGTTCATATATATTGTAGTATGTGCCAAAATATTCTGTCTTTTAAAGACTGAATAAAAAAATAAAATAAAAAAATAACTAAATAAAATTTAATTGTGTATACCTACCACATTTTATTTAACACATTGATGTTTGTGGATATTTTTATTACTGATACAAATGCACCTGACCTTCTGAAACAGGATCAAGGCATCTGGGAGCCAATGCATATGACCCATTTTCATTTTCTATCCCTCATAAGTGACTGCACCAGTTCATACACCAGCCACAACATATTATTTTTCTCCTTTGCCAATGTGTAATGAATGTCATAAAATAAAAATGGAACAAAAATTATTAGAACTATAGTCCAGGCAAAAAGCATTTAAGTGCATATGACATTGAATGAGAAGCAGTACCTTTGGTGGTTGGATTCACTGTAGAATTGTACGTATTAGTTACATTGCCAGTAGTAAAGACTCTAAGTTGCCGAGGAGTCATTCCATGAGTATCTCACAGAATCTAAAGAGAGTAGTAGGAGGGGGAGATTTATTTGGGACCCAGGGACCCAAATGGCATCAGGACCTTCTCTTATATCTACTTCTCTCGTCTGTCAGCCACATCCTTCCCTTTCTGTGCATATTGACCTGCTCCACATGGCAGAAAATATGAGAACTTCAGAGCCGGCCAGAACCATAACAACCTTCAGGACCTGACTGACCCTGGCCATCTTCAGGGGGTACAGAGTCCACAGAAGACTGTGAAGATCATGAACATGCTGCCACAGGGTGGATCCAGGGTCTTCAGAGAACACAGACAAGAGATCCCTCACAGAGAAGCGGGACAAAGTCTATGTAAAGGGCTGTGTACACACACACTGCCAGAGCAGAGAATCCTTATCATATCTGCCCTGTGAGGTTTTTGTCTTTGCTCTAGAGAGTGACTGCTGTGTTTCTTCTATTTTTGAATGAGAGCATTTCTTCAGTTAAATAAGCTTTGTTTCACCATGTCCTTAGCCAGAACATACTGCAAGCAGAATTTCTTTGTGGTCTCATGTTCTTTTTCCCTAATGATACAGCTCTGTGGACAGATGCACCTTGTACGATGGTGTTATATTCTGATAAACCTTGTAAATGGAAAGTATTGTAAGTTGAAAATGCATTTAATACACCTAACCTACCAAACACCGCATCTTAGCCTAGCCGACATGAAACATGCTCAGAGCACACATAGCCTACAGCTGGGCAAAATCATCCAACATCATGAATACACCATAGAGCAAACTTGTTCAGCCTATGGCTCATGGCACCACATGTGGCCCAGGACGGCTTTGAATGCTGTCCAACACAAATTCATAAACTTCCTTAGAGCATCATTAGTTTTTTATGTGGTTTATTTTATTTTATTTTTTAGCTCATCAGCTATCATCAGTGTTAGTGTATTTTATGTGTGGTCCAAGACAATTCTTCTTCTTTCAATGTGGCCCAGGGAAGCCAAAAGATTGGATGCCCTTCTGTAGAGCATCAGTTGTTTACCTGCACGACCTCATGGCTGCCTGGGAGCTGCAGGTGGTGCCACTGCTCCGCTCCACTAGAGCATAGGTATCTTACCTCGTGTTGCTAGCTCAGGAAGAGGTAGAAGTAGGGTTTATACCAAATGCATATCGTTTTCGCACCATCATGAAGTTGAAAAATCATAAAGCAAACCGTTGTTAAACGAGGAACTATCTGTATACCCTGTCCTTCTTTCCCAGTTCTGTTCATGGAGGGATCAAGACAGGAAAAAAAGGGAAAACTAGGATGGCTCAGTGGGTTAAGTGCTCACCTTGCAGCCCCTGGGTCTGAGGATTGAGTCCTGGCCCCAGCCCACGTGGACCTATATGCTGAACTGGGGTGTGTTTCCCATGCAGGAGGCTCCCAGTTTGGTTCTCACCAGAGTGAGCTCCCATGTGGAAGGTCCCCTGGTTTGCCCCCCAGCTCATTTCCTCCTATGCAGGAAACCCCCCGGCCCGGTTCACACCCTGTGCAGCACCCCTCTGCCCACCTGTGTGGAATGAAACCATTTTGAAAACTGATGATATACAACTATGGAGACTGCTCTGGGCCCTCCCCCTTCTCTCTGTCTCTGTCAAAAACAACAAAAAAAATTTTTTTTTAAGGACAGAATAAAAATCAACAACAACCAAAAAAACAGTGCTACTCCCTTTCTTCCCTTCACTATTTTCATCAATCCCAGTTAGTGTGTACCTCCAACTTTTCTTTCTTTTTTCTTTTTCTTTTTTTTTTAACATGCTGGACCTCAGATCCGATGAGAACAATGGTGCAAGTTCTTTAACTTTTCTTTCTGAAGAAAGAATTTCTTCATCATCTAATCAGTGGCTAGTGACTTGAGATGTAGTTTTTCATTCACTGATATCTTTAGCATGTTAATGTTGATGGTAACAGAAAAGTACTCCCATCCCACAAGCAACTGTTATAAAACAGATTCTGCCTTTTCCCTTCATGCCAACAACAACAGAAAGTCTTAGAAGCTCAGTATTGGAGCCTACAGGGTTCAGATCATTACTTGGCCTCAGTTTGATCATCTGTAAAAAATACAGGATAAGAGTATATACTTTAAAGGGTGGTTGTGAGAGTTAAATAAGACAAATCATGAAAGCCCTCAGGGCAGTATCTATGCATAATAAGCATGTAATAAGTTTACTATTATTATTAGTCTCAGTTCAAAATATTGGATGAAATTAAATACCTGAGATTTCAGTTTGATTTAGTAAATCAAGAGACCTAATCTAATTTGTATGTCTCTTCCCATCACTAAACTTTATTAATTACAATAACTTTGAGGTGACATATATCCATTCTCCTGAGAACATGGGTTGGATGGAGAAGGGTCATAAAATCTCTCAAATTCTCATACTGCTATTATTTTAACAATTTTTTTTTTTTATCTTTTCACATTTATAGAGAGAAATTATCTTTTTGTCTTCAGTGCATATTTATTTCTATTTTACTTTTGACAGATAGAGAGAGAGACAGAGACAGAGACAGCTAGAGAACCGAACTGTGGGAACTCCCCAGTTCAGCATGTGGGTCCTGCCTGGGCCGGAGCCGGGATTCGATCCTCGGTCCTCG
>PVKE010031809.1:0-18830 GCA_004027555.1 Craseonycteris thonglongyai
GAGAGAGAGAGAGAGAGAGAGAGAGAGAGAGAGAGAGAGAGAGAGAGAGAGAGAGAGAGAAACCAGCACCAGTAAGCAAAGAGCCTTTACTTTTATTTTTTAGCAACAAGACACTTGTCAGGGGTTCAAACAAACAATTTAATCTTTTCATGTTTTTAGTCCATTCAATGCCCTATGTTGGGCAGAAACATCATCATATTGACACCATTTATGTAAACTTCAGGAATTCCTTGACTCAACAGTCATAGGAATGTTCCTTTCTAGCTGTGGATCACAGATTTGTATCTTTGGCTACCCCAGATTTGAGACACACAACGGCAACTTTTTAAAAGAGTACACCTTAATTTGGGGCACCTATTACCCCATTATTAAAATAACATCTCTCTCTCTCTCTTTTTTTAACTCACCCAATTTCAATTTAAGGGCTAAAGAAGATTTACAAGGTGGTAGGGTAGACTGCAAGAATTTATTCAGATTCCCTAAAGTCAGTTTTTTATTCTACAGAGGGCCACCCTAATTAGCATGTAAACCCAATTCAAGGCACTCACTCCCTCATCTATGGTATTCCATAGGAGTTTTACTAGCTTGCAGGAGGGACTGAGCTGTGAGGTGACCCAACTGTTTCCACTTTTCCTTTGTAGGAGGGGCACATCACTTCCTAATATTCCAAGAGAACCAGCCCAAAATCAAACAATTTATCTAGTTTCAGATAAAAGCACCAGTGAATTTTCTTCATTTCAAGCTCAGTGTACATGCACATGTCTATAAATGTCTGAAAAAAGGTATATAACCTTCTGCCCACTCAGATGAATCATTGTATTAGTTAATACATTGGGGGAAACTTTTCTTCCTGCTCAAATTAAGGCACTGTTTGGTCAGCTGTCTTTGGATCTGTTTCCTAGAAGCTGGCTTTCAATCACTTCTCTGCTTCCTCCTTATTAACAGACAATGAGTATTAATTACCAGGCAATAAAATGATGGCCCACTTGCCATACAATTTGGTCAACATGTTCATTTTATTCCAATGGGCATCCCTGAAATTTTATTAATAAACTGCAAGGTCATCTTCTTCCCTCTTTCAGAAAACTATGCCTCTGTCAGTATCCCATCTTTGTTTCTTGGGGGAAAGATGAGAATGTATGGGAGAGTTTATAGGGAAGGGATAAGATGAATGGATACATGATCCAAAGCAGTCACAGAAGAGGTTAGAATTCTTGCCACAAGTTATCATACTCAACCCATTCCCAACCTCCGCCCCCCCTACCTTTTATTTTGGCTGAAAGTTCTTTAAATTTCTCATGGAATAAACCAAGCACTTGCTTCCAATTTAGATATTAGACCTGGCAATGCTTTATTTTCTTGATATTTTGATTTCCAAGTCAATACATCAAAATAAAGTCACTGGGAAAATAGGGTAGTTAACAAATGCCCTGCAATACCCATGGTCACTCTAACTTGAATCTCTTCAATTTCTTTTTGTCTTTACTTTATGCATGACTGTTATAAACTGAAGTCATTTTATTCATGCTGAAGCCTGATGTTAAAATTCTATGTACAGGATAATTATTATGAAAGATACTATTTTTTTCAATATGATTAGTTCTTTCATGGTCTTAGTGATGTTTTGAATCACTTTCAAGGTACCTACTGATTTAGGATTTTTTTTTGTAAGTTAAAGGGCCTTTTGTTACATAACCCAAACCACGAACATTTCAGAAAGAAGAATGTCTTTCATGCTTTTCATTCCTCTGGAACAGAATTCTTGGCGAGATAAGGCAAATGAAAATGGAACAGATCTCCTTTTATTATTATAACTTTAAGAAAAGGTTACTATTATGATAAGCAACTCTACTGTTTTTAGAGTATATTATCACTGATTAACTTACCTGAATATAAAATAAGACCATCTCTAGAGGTTTTAGTCAATGAAAGTGATGAGAGGTTTTCAAATATTATGGGGAAAAAAAAATGTTCCGGAGAAAAAACATTTCCTCAGCTTGGGAAAAAAAGTGTTTTAACAGAACCTTGGAATAACCTGTGATAGAGACCAGGATAAAAACTTAAATCTCTTAAAAATCAGTCTTTCAACTCAAGAAGAGTGATTCACTATCTCTTATGAACTGTTATAAGCAATGCTTGAGAAGAAACAAATGAATTAGGGAACTCTTAGTCTTCATTTGGTCTTGAGTGCTATTCTACCAGGCAATATAAAGGTTTGTTAAGGCCAAAGACCTACTGATTTTAGTGGGATTGCTGAGTTGTTGACATGAGATCAAAATAGCATTGCCATTCTGATCTCATGTTCAGTTAAAACTGTACATTTATATTTTAAAATGGTATTTCTTATTTTCAAGTCTGTCTCCAGGGTCCCTATGTGCTTATAGAGTCTGAAGTAAAAAGAGGACAGGAGAGATGCTATGCAAAGAAATAACTGAAGTAGTTAGCATTCTCTGTGACCTGGAAGTGAACTGCATTCTTCCTCTTGCTGCAAAGTATGTTATGTGAGAAAATTCTAAACAAGCAATATAATAGATCTATGCCTCCTTTTCTTCTGGGCAGTTTATAGTAAATTTTTGCTCTCACTGTGAAAAGTTCTCAAAGAATCAAAGACAATGATTGGTTCTAATTTATAAGACAGAAAGCGAAAAGGGTAGAAGTATATGTCTACATCCAAATAAACAGATTAGGAACTATCAGAAAGTATGAATTAAGTAAGACATACTCTGCCAATCCCTAATAAATTTTCCTCAACAGCCATTTACTACTATACACATTTATCTACATGAAAGTCTTCAGTGTGATATGAGAAATATTTGAGATAAAGTAAAAGAGAATAAATTATATGAATAAATAAAAAAGATTGACTAAAGCTTTTTCATTCATTGTTTAAATAAATATTTGCAAAAAAGGAGCATGTTGGACATTTTTAGCAATATAAACACAAATAAAACTACAATGTCTTCAATATAATTATTACTGAAAAGCAAAAATAGGATGTAAACTGAGTAAAATTAAGGTATAAATTGATCATTATAATAGGCGATATATAAAGCAGATACAAGTTCAAAAGGGAAATAAATTACTTCTGGTTGGGCAAAAATGAAGGCTTTCTGGTCATGATGTTTGAATCGAGCTGCAAAGAATAAGTAGGATATGGAGAAGCACCCAAGTAGGCAAAGAGGAAATCAGAAACATAAGTGAGACATTCACTGAGTATGGCAGATAGGATCATGGAGAGTGCGATCAAAATAAGACCTGAAGGACTTATGCTTGGCGATATATGTAGGAGCCATATTTTGATACCTTTGGATGGCAACTAAAGGACCTTTGATTTTATTCTATGGGCAATAAAGAAGTGTTCAGGATAACTGCAACCAAAGGACACAAATTATCTAAGCTATATTTTACAATTAATCTCATCCTTGGGAATATAATAGAAAAATAAATATATAATATAATATAATATAATATAATATAATATTTTAAGCTGATGTGATTAAGAGAATATGATACCAAATTAGAAATAATATTTGTAGCAGGACAAATCAACTTTGGAGAAAGCACTGTGTATAATATTTACAAGGGTTGTCTGGAAAAAAATCCAGCCATAAATGCCTCTATTTTTCATATTACATAGCTGGATACTTTCTGGACGGCCCTTGTATATTTAATATGGAGTAAGATATTCCAGTGAAAATGATCTAACAAACAATTGCAAATTCAGGAAGAGAGATCAGGGAAGAGATCAAGACAATAATTATGAATATAGAGGAATTCCTGTAGAGCCATTAATGGAATGTCTAAGATTAATTAAAAATACAGATTGATAAGAATGAAGAAGAGGATCAAGAATGATCTAAAATCTGGGAATAGAAAGAGGAAAAAGGAGTCAATATGAAGATTAAACAGGTATTTTATGTGATAGAAATAGAACCATACATAAGATTAGAGCATCAGTAAAAATAAACATAAGATAAGGTTTAAAATAGAGAGTATGAACAGCAATGACATATGTGTCATAGAATTAAGATTTAGGGCCAAAACTGACATATCCACACAATGGAACACTATACAACAATACAAAGCATGAGCTACAACCAGGATGGATCTAAAAGTAAGTATAATGAGTAAAAGAAGGAAGAAAAAAAGAGTCTATTCTTTATCATTTTATTTCATTTAACAAAATATTAGGACATGCAAACTAATCCAAAATGATAGAAAAATCAGTGGTTGCCCAGGGTCAAGGGTAGGAGAGGGGTGAGGTGGAAAGTGATGGAACGGAAGGATTACATAGGGGTATGAGGAGATTTGAGGGGTTTAGGATCTTGATTTTTGGTACATACAAATGTCAAAACTGATCACATTTTATTCTTTAAATATGTTCAGTTTATTATATGTCAATCATACCTCAATAAAGCAGATGAAATGTATAGACAGAAAATTGAGGGGATGCGGGGATGGCTCAGGAGTTAAGCGCTCCCTTTGCAACCCCAGGTATCAAGGATCAAATACCAGCCCCAGCCTGTGTGGACCTACATGCTGAACAGGGGTGAGCTTCCCATGCAGGAGGCCCCCAGCCCAGTTCCTGCCCTGCACGGCCTCCACCCACCTGAGATTAATGAAACCATGTCAAAGACTGATGACATACAACTATGGAGACTGCTCTGGGCCCTCCCCCTTCTCTCTGTCTCTCTCTGTCTCTGTCAAAAACAATAAAATATGTCTTTAAAAAAAATAAAATTGAGAAACACCTTGAAAGAAACACAACTTGAGGGCTTAACTAAATAGAAGGGATCCCTTTACCTTTGCTGTCTTTAATACAGGCAAGAGAGAATGTGTTATTTAATACAAAACAGTTTTCTAGCATCACTTGGAGAAAGTTCTTGCATGTGAATGAAGTGAGAATGCAGGGGCAAATTTTATATATATATTATGTACAAACAATAAGTACAAACCTACATAAGAATGCTATAGCAAAATTTTAGCTGAAAGTAGATTATAGCCTGACAGCCTTATCAGTCACCCCAAACCCTACATTGCTGATCAAGAAATTAATTTTTTTAATGAATTATACTTTAATGATTTCACTCATGACATTCAACAGGATGTGCTAAATTTAGGATGGTTTATTATGTTGAAGGTTGCAATGGACAAACTCCAGATAATTGGTTGTCTTCTTTAAGCCAAGCTAAGATAAACATTAATCAGGGATATTAGAATGGGCCGGAGAAAATTCTGATAAAGCATTTTCAGTCCCTCTGAACCTCCTCTATCTTTATGTTTTATGTTCCTTGAAAGCTGACTTTGCCTGGTAAAAATGGACAGATGGTGACAAAAGTATGTAAAAGAGATTATTGACTTGGCTAAGTAAAGGCAAATTTTTATTTGATAAAGAAAACTTATGTGGGGATGCTGAGATAGCTCAGCAGGTTGAGTGCTTGCCTTGCAACCATGAGGTCCCAGGACAGAATCCTGGCCCTGACTTGTGCAAACCCTTATGCTGAACTGTGGTGAAACTGGTAACTGCCAGGACGACAGTGAAGGTTCTTGCCTCCCATGCAGGAGGTTCCCAGTTTGGTTCCCAGCCCACACAGCCCCACATCCACCTGTGTGGAATGAAACTATGTCACAACTAATGATGTACAACTATGGAGACTGCTCTGGGCCCTCCCCCTTCTCTCTCTCTGATGTGAAACAAGGACAGATGTGGACTAACTGGAGACATGAACAAACAGTCCAGAAACTCAGGACAGAATTTCTATTGGGAAGCAAAGGAGGACTAATCAAGTATTTGGACAAATTTCTGTGGACAAATGGGAGTCATGGACATTTTTGAGTAAGACAGTCATATGATGAAATTAATTTGGGGAGTATTAATCTAAATACTCTATGTAGACCATAGAAAAGATGTTAGGAATGAGTGTCAAGATGGCAATAAGAAAGGTATGTATGTATTCACCAGAAGGGGAACAAAACCCAATTTGAGTGATGGCAGTGAGAGCAGGGGGGAAGTGGATGAAAAGACATATTAGTGGATCAAGTGAGAAAAGCATTACAAATAGATTTTCACTCTTCCCAATCTGTACTGCAATTTAATCACAGCATGCTCTTCTCAAAATCAGTTACTGGCTCACCATGCTTGCAAAACAAAATCAGAACTACCACCTTGATGACCGAATTGGATTCAACATGTGAATCTAAGTTTAATTACAACTTACCACCAAGAACCCTTCATTGAAAGCACTATGTTGACGTTTTTTCTTTTTTGGCTTCACACTTTTTGCCACAGCCTGAAGTATCTTTCCCTGCTCCACCCCCCTGCTATCTCCTTTCAAAATTAATACTAAATGTGAAAGTTTAGGCAAACCAATCAGCAACATTTGCCATTCTTGGCGCATTATTTATAGAATTCAGTGAACACTGACATGGGTGGTGTACCTGTCTTATAACATCTACAAAATTGGATGTATCTGGAAGCAGTCATTATAGTAACTTGGTATCAGTGCCAGCATCTATCATAATGTTTTATGTAAACAAGGTGCTCAATAAATATTTGTTGAATGAATGAGTGTCTGGTATGTCATTTATTGGCCTACCTTTATTGTTGCAGTGCTCTGATGATTCTTTGTGTCCAACAGAGAGAAATTCAGTGTTGTTCCTCTGGAATAGGAGAGGTAAGGACCCCTGGTTAGTTGAGGTAAAAGCAACAAAGTGGATAAATTGGGAAGATCCCACAGGGTTCCCAGTTCCTCAATCTACCCCTGGGCTTTTGCATCAGAAGCAGAGCCTGGAATCTGTAGTTTATAGGAGACTGGTAATGAGGTACCTGCTGTTATGCCCACATGAGTTCTTCCCTTTTAGTGATCCAGTCACTATGAAATAACATCAGTTTGATTTTTGTCATATTAAGGTACAACTTACATTCAGAGCACTTTAATTTCTAAAATTTCAGAGATATTTTTGCAGTGTTACCTACCCACAATTAAAAAAAAAAAATGAGTCTCAAGGTGTGCTCTAAAGGAATTAAACCCAAGGTGGTACTCCTTGGAATGGGTTAAAAATACCAAAGCAAGAGAATAAATTATGCAGGTACAGTATTTTACAGTTTACATTTAGCTTTTTTCTTCTATCTATATTTATTTTTATATGACACTGAAAAGTAGATATTGGTAATATTCAAGTTGCTTTATGAAATGATACGTCTAGTGAGTGGGGATCAGAATGGTAACGCAAATTTCCCAGGGTTCCACAGTTACTAGATGATGGCATTATACGTCTGCATAATGTCCTATTCAATAATGGAGAAAAACAGACCCTTTGAGGGTAAAGAACTACCAAACAAATGTTCAAAGCTTTGAACCCCTTTTGGTCAAATTTTTTTTCATATCAATTATTAAAACTTCCTATATTTCAAGTTTTCTCATATAAATACTTGAAAAAGTAAAATTTACAGTAAAGAATTGTGCAGATAAATGACATTATACACATGGGTACCCACACTGCAAGGTGTTGCCCTGAGTAGAAACTAAATGAACCCTACTTTTCTCTTATTCCACACCCCTTCCCTTCATAAAAAAAACAAAAACAAAAACAAAAAAACATCTGTTTACACATACAATGTAAACAATACACAAAAGTATATCGATGTACTAATGATGCAGGTGTTGGGCTCTTGCTTATATTAGAGTTGGCATAAAAAGCGTCAACGTATAAATTTGATAAGTATTCAGTTAAACATGGCTGTACCTATTACTGATGCCATGCAGCTGCTACAGGCAGGATTTCACAAGAAGACTCTAGCAATGTGTGTAAAGGTGTCAGGTGATGAAAGCTGGTGGGGTTGGGAGGACTCTTCAAACACATGATGTACAAATCACCAAAGAATACTGTTCTCTGACCTAAAATACTGAGACAATTTCAATGTGTTTTACATGATTTATGTAATTTTCTTTTCTCATTCCTATTCTTGGTAGTAAAATAGTCCTTTATGGCTCACAGAGAGACAATCCTTGTATTTCAGAAATTCTACTTGGACAGAGGGAGACCCAATCAGTGTGGGTGCATCCACTGAACATTAAAATTCAAGAGAGTGTTGTGATTTACATAGAATTTTTAGCTAAATTGGATATTAGCCAGACAATTAAAATTTCCATTAATGTAGCCACCGAGCCACTACATATGCCTGTATATGAAAAAGACAAAGGAATGGTTGAGACTAAAAGCAATCATGAATTTTTTAAACCAATTTTTACCAGAAAATATATAGCCAAGTGACTTCCAAATACTCATACTTAGAAAAACTCTACATTAATTTTATTGCTATTGCCCATGTAAAGCAATCTAGAAGCTTCTATTTAGAAACTGATTTAAGAACCACTGTAAAAAACATAACCAAATCTAAGTCTATGTCTTAATCATTGTCTTTTTTTTTTTAATCAAGAACATTAGTTTTCAGTTGAAACATGGGTAATCATGAACGTCTAATCCTATAATAGCTATGAAAAGTGTCATAGCTGTCTTTAAGGGGCTCTGTTGATTTGCTTTTGTTTACTGTAGGATCCATAATTTTAACTTATTTATTTATAGTATTAAGAATACTTTAAACATTGTTACTTTCAGTTTTGTATTCCACCTATAAGTGAAGTCATATGTTCGTTGATATTTTTTCAGTCTGACTTATCTCACTTAATACAATGAACTCAAGGTCCATCCATGTTGTCACAAATGGCCGTATTTCATTATTTCTTATCGCTGAGTAGTATTCCATTGTGTAAATGTACCACAACTTCATTATCCATAAACAAGCTTTCAGCTTGACTCAGTTTATTGTTTTGTTGAAATGAGTAAGAGGTGCATGACTTTTTAAAATAAAGATACTTTGGTGGTATTCTACCAGAATTCTAAAATAAAACAAAATATATATTTGAACATATTGAAATTTTTCATTTTATACTACTTTTAAACTCTGCCTTAAATCAGATTGTTTTTCATATTCTTTTACAACATACTTGCTTTTAAGTTTCTTACTAGAATTTCTTCTCAAAGAGAAATAATTTGCCAGTGTTTTAAAGAAGTTTGCAACAACTTTTAGACAATTCCAAGAGACCAATTCTATGAATGTTTATTAAACAAGGCTTATAATTGGAATAAGTAAATGACCCTCCACAAGTAGCTATTTTGAATGGATAATTTGAGAGGGCGAGATCCTATTAAAATTCAGTCACATGGTATTATATACTTAATCAACGGAAGGTATTACAAGTACTGTAACATCCAGTTTTATGGGAGGTGGTAGCACCACTTCCGAACCCTAATGAAGAGTTCTGATGCAGCCTCATACAACAGGAGGAAGAGAGTCTATACAGAATCACCACCTTCTAGGGATATATAAGGGACCAAGGCCAATGAGGAGCACAGAGACATTAGAGACACTCACTTTTTTCCAAGCAACCACAGCCTGCTCGTGAAACCTCACTATGACTTGCCCCACCTCCTGTTCTGGAAACTACAGCTTGGGATCCCTCAGAAATCCCTGTCATACGAGTATTCCTCTCACCTCTTCCATGGCCCTCTGCTCTCCAAATGTCAACCATGGAGATGTCCTCTGCTTGCCTAGCAGCTGTCAAGATCGTACCTGGCTCATGGACTATTGCCAAGAGACCTGCGGTGAACCAACCAGCTGCCAGCCAGGAAACTGCCAGCCCAGCAACTGTGAAACTTCCTGCTGCCCATCCACTGTTTACTATGGGCCCAGACCCTGCCAAGGAACCAGCGTCCTTCCTGCTGCTTCTTACGTCTCCAGCTCCTGCCTCCCAGGATCCTACCGACCTCTGAACTATGTGCCCAGCAGCTGCCGACCCCTGAGCCTCTTCACTTATGGATGCCGTCCCTTGGGTTGGGTGCCCTGTGGTCCTCAGTCACTCAGTGTGTCCAGTGGCTTCAGACCTCTGCGTCCTCTCTTCAGTGGATGTCAACCTCTGACCTATGTCGTCAACCCTGGTCGTCCATCTTGTTTTACCCTGGGATGCCAGTAGTTTCCTTGTTTCAGGTAATCATCGTGCTGAGGATGAAGGACCAAAATTCAATTTTTAAAGACTTCTGCTTCTTTCCTAAGAGTGACTGCCTTCCTTATCTTTAGCGTGCCTGATCTAGTGCAAGTTGTGCCTTTCACATTTTTCTTTTTTCTCCCTCTCTCCTTGACATAAAAGTATTTGGTTTATAACACTATTCATTGTCGCCTGGGTGCGGGAAGAATCTTATTTGGTTTGTGTTGTAATAAATGAGATTAAGAATCTGGTCCTTCAGTTTGTCTTTTATTATTTCATTTTAGCACAGAAATGACCAAACTCAACTACTTGCAAGATCTAGGACATGAGCTACTGAACCATATGTTTTTATCTGATGGGAGGAGAATAGTTGACCGTTTATTCCGCAAGCTGTTTTCTAGATCTCTGATCTCATGCACTTGAGACATGCAAAAGTTCATGGTAGAAGTTATTTTGAAAAGGCAAGGTTAGGAACTCTCTTCTTATCTCTCTTCCAGTGAACGTCTACCAGATTGTCTTTTCTAATTGCAAACCAAACCATATTTTACTCCTGCTTAAGCCTTTGGTGGCTTACTATGATCTACTTTTGTTAAACAAAACTGCAAACCCCTTACAATGACATCTGATTTCCTTCATTGTCTCCCTTCCACATCTCTGGCTTGATTCCCTTCTCAATATTATAAACACAAAGCTCTTACAAGCCTGACTTACACATACACATACATCCTTAAACATGCTGGTTTTTATAAGCATTCACCTTTTGTATGTCTCATCATCAAGACCAGGATGTATTTCTGAGCTATTTTGAAAAATAATACCTTTAAAAGCACTGCTCAACTTAATTTATTAAACTGTGGATTAACTTAGCAAAGATTTTATTACCTACCTACCAACTATGTCCCAAACCACCCTGTGCCAGGCACAAGAGATACAGAGGTGAAGAAGACAAACCTGAACTATTTTGGTATTAATCAGAAGTCACAGACCATGAAACGTATCTGTAGTAAAGACACATTTTGTCTTACTCAACATAAAATGTGTAGGGTCATATATTTCACAAATTAAAATAATACTAAACTGTAGGGGATGCCAGAATAGCTCAGCAGGTTGTTTGCTTGCCTTGCAACTGTGAGATCTGGGGATCAAACCCTGGGCCTGGTCTGGCCTGTACAAACCCACATGCCAAACTGTGGTGCAACTGGTAACTACTGGGATGGTGGTGGAGGTTCTCATCTCTCACGCAGGAGTCCCCCAGTTCAGTTCCAACCCACTGCCCCACATTCACCTCTGTGGAATGAAACATTGTCACAACCAATGATGCACAGCTATGGAGACTGCTCTGGGCCCTCCCCACTTTTCTATCTGTCTCTGGCTTACCTTTTCTCAAACAATAAAATAAATCTAAAAAAAAAAAATGCCTAATAAAATAAAACTAAACTGTAAAGGGATGAGTGGTTACATTTTTGTGGAACTCAAATATCTACAAATATCTACAAACTGTTAGCAAGCAAGAAAAACAATGCTCATAGGCGCTAAATAGTAGCTTCTGGTTGTAAGAACCCATCTTTTCACTTGGATTTCCTGACACTGAGCTAAATGCCAGTTTCTCTTATCATCATGTTCATTCTGCTGTTTTAAAATCCATTTTAGTTCACTTTTTTGCTTTACCTCCCTGGCTGTCCTACATATTTTGAGTATGCTACATCTATAACTTTTATTTTTTGAAATAACCTTTTCTTTTTCCCTAATAAGTAAATCACATTGACGTAGCCTGCCTCTTATCTCAGACATGTTTTTATTATTGAGCTTATGGGACTATTTGTTTTAAAAATAATAAAAAATGAGATTGTGGTTGAAATGTAGCATAATAATTTATAGAGAAATCATACTTTTTATCATTATTTTGGAATGTGCTCTTTCTATTTACAAAAATATTTGCATAGAAATATAATGCCATGCTATGCCATGCCAGCAGCAACCTCAAAGGAAGATATCTAGTGTTCACCTGATTGCTTCATTAACTATTGTGCTTATTTAATCTCCAGTTGTTTTGCATAGTTACATGCTGTACCAACTTGTAACCTAGAGAAAATAGGTTATACTATACAGTTTAAGTGTATAGCAGGCCTTACTATGTAGGTTTGTTTAAAAACACTCTGTTGAGGAAGCTGGGATGGCTCAGTGGGTTAAGCGCTCACTTTGCAGCGCCGGGGACCAAGGATCGAATCCCGGCCCCAGCTCGTGCGGACCCATATGCTGAACTGGGGAGTGCCTCCAGTTCAGTTCTCTCTCTGACTGTCTCTGTATCTCTCTCGCTCTCTCTGTGTCAAAAACAATATAAATAAATAAATAAATAAATAAAAACAAAAATAAAAACACTCTGTGATGTTGGCACAATGACAAAATCACCTAACAGCGCATTCCTTAGAAAGTTCTCCTGTCAAGTAGCACATGGCTATACATTTTGTGAGATTCTTCCATGCTATAATGTATACCAGTAGTATGTTCATTTTCTTCTATGTATAATAGTTAAGGTATTAAAGCAGCAAAAATGTGTTTATCCATTCTTCTGTTGATGATCAATATGGGTTGATTCCAGTTTGGACCTATAAGAAATAATTATAGAGTACTCTCCATTCTTCTAGATAGCTTTTAATATACCTATAAAGATATTTCTATTGGGTAAAAAGACTTAGAAGTGGGACTGATAAATTATATGGGAAGCTCCTGTTCAGCTTTATTCTACAGCATGACAAAGACATGCCCTATAGTTGGCCAATATTGATTTCTTCTGTCACAACATGAGAACTATAGTTGCTCTGCATCCTCACCATTATTTGTAATTGTCAGTCTTTTTAAGTTTAGCTATTCTAGTGAGCACATAGTTGTAATAAATGTTGGTTTTATTGTGGATTTCTCTGTTGACTCATTGGATTGAGAACATTTTTTTCATTTCTTTCTAGCCATTTGAATATTTTTGTGTATGTGAGGGAACTACTCATGTTCTTTGCTCACGGTTTTAACTGGTATAACTGCTTTTAGAATGGAAAGAATTCTTTACATAGCCTGTATATTAGCGCTTTGCAAATATTTTTAGTATTTTCTTCCAGATTACAGCGTGTCTTCTTACTTTCTTAACGGTGTCTTTAGCTTAATAAAAGTTACTTATGTTAAGTTAGTCCAATGTATTTTATTTATGGTTAATACTTCTTTCACTTTTCAAGAAATCTTTGTTTGCCTCAAATTAAGATATTACATGGTAAATATAGAAATACTTTTTATTTGTTTTACCTTCAACATTTAAATATACCATCAATGTAAAATTGATGTGTGTGTATGTGTTTGTGTAGTTGGGGTCAAAATTCCAGCTGAACCACCATCTCCTAAAAAGACCCTCTTTTTCCTACTGTACCTTATTTCACTGTTCTTTTTTTTTTTTCACATGTCAACTATCAATCTATTTATAGGTATATTTATATCTAGATTTTTAAATTCTGTTCTATTCATTGTTTGTTTTTCCATCAATTTTATGCTTAATTTTTCAGTGTTTTATTTGTGTTCCTGAACATTTCTGTAGACTTTGAGCTTGTTCAAGGCAGTCTTTGTGTCAATATGTGACTAGGCTCACTATAAATGTTGATTTGAATTTAAGTAAAGGATACAATCTTGGTTAGATGGTTGTGGGTGCTAGGGAAAGAGGTATTTCGATTTAGGATAGGAACAATAACAAATTCCCCATGTTGGTTATTTACGCCTTTGAAGTTTTATACTGTGCTATTTTTCTCAAGGTTGGCCTAAAACAAGTATTTGCTGTCATCTCCCCATAGTTCAGAATTTGAAGAGTTAGAATTTAAGAGAAATTCTGTATCTACTCCCCATAACTGAATAGGACCTGCAACTATATATACATTAAGCCACATGTGATAATTATGCATTGCCAGCTATTGGTCATGTTTCTGATGTAATTGGTTTAATTACTATAATATCTGGAAAGGTAGCTATAAATATTCTTAATTTAGCAAAGGTCATGCAAATTATAAATTACTGATTTGGTATTTGTTTCCAAATTTTCTCTAAACTTTTGTTTATCTAGTAAACTACATTATGATTAATGCAAATATTTATTTATTTGAGCCAATTAATTCTAGGTCACTATATTAGCTAATATTTATGGCCTACTAGCTTTCTAGGTATATTTTGTATGGCTAAAATAAGTGGAGGATAAGTACTTAAGCTATTTTTTCACAAAAATAAATATTCTTTACTAATATCTAAGCACAAATGTGCTAATTGTGATTAACCCTCTGGCAAAGTCATGTTCAAACTCACTGTCATAAGAACTGACTTCCTTTTGTCAAACTACAAGCTCAGATAACAGATTTGTCTTTCTTAAGTAACTCTAATCAAGAAAGCATATTAGGTCTCCATCATAACCAATTGTGAAGCATTCTCTCTGACATTCAAAATCAGACAGAATTATTTTTGTCCCTTATACTGTGTAAAATAGATTTAAGAAAAAGTTTAGCTTTGTCTAGGCACTTAAGGTTAGTGGTTTCAGAGGCAAAATAAAGAGAAAAATAAAACAACAACAATATTGTGCTGCCTCTCTACTTTCCTATTCTTTGTAATTCCATATATAAGTAGAAACCACCTCCGGTTCTCAATATAAATTGACCATTTTCAGACCTAACTAAACAATAGAAAAGAAAGAACACATAAAAAATGTTATGTGGCTTACACATAAAATGTTGTTTGTTCTTATTTGTGCTAACAGCAGTTGTATTGATGAGTCTTTATCCTCCATTTAAACAGAACACTTTCCATTTTCTTAATGAAATTTTTATTGGTAGATAAAGGTCTGGTGCTATCAAATCAGCATGAGCTCTGTTTCTGGAGGTGATGATTGTCTGCAGAATACATATGTAATTCAAATTTATGAAATGATTATAGAATTTTCTTGACTATAGGGTGAAGATATTGCTGTATGTTAAAGCATACTTGACATTTTGTTTCCTGTAGAGAAACCTATTCTCTATTACTCTATTTATTTTTAAGATGAAACAGTGCAGTATTACACAACACTGCTATTTCTTTTTTAGTAGTGTGGGAAGAGGGTGGAAAAGACGAAAAAGAAAGGCAGAGAAAAGGAAGCTTTGTAAACAACAACAACAAAAAGTCTACCCAGGGTTAGAATCTAAAACTATGTTAGTGAAACTACAACTTAATATATTTATTTAAAATTGAATCAATTAATGCATTCATTCAAAATCAATTGTTGAACAAATATTTTTGAGCTGTTTTTATTATATACTGAGCTCTATTCTAGGTGCTGACCATGATTTGCATGCACATTCATACTAGTACATCCTCTATATCTCTAAACAGGCAGTTTAGTTACCATGTAACTGCTTTGGCCTCTGGAAGCAGAACTCTAATAAAGCTCTAATATAATGTTTTACTGTACAACCTATCCATCCAATGTCAAGGCAATCTGATGTGTGTGGAGTTGGGGAACATTGTCTGGAAAAGATAAAATTCACAGAAAATTTCATGAAAACTTTCACCAGCAATAAACTCTTTCCAATGGAAAAGAAAAGAGTTCTGCCTTATGATCATCTGGAATGCGATGTGTTTGTTTTTATTTTATGTAGGCAGAGCTAATCGGAGACTTTGAGAATTGGTGGATGCCTGAGGGATTTTCTTGTCCAGTGGATCCTTCATTAGGCTTTGTAGAGGCATCTGCAAGACGAATCAGGTTCTCGGGTCCAACAAAAACGCTCTGAAAGTGAGCCTCTAAATGATAGGTTCAGGAGTCTCCATTTTTTTTTTTCCTACAAACTCATCATAATTTTCAAAGCAAGGTTTGGTTTGGCAGATAAAAAATCCATATAAACTACTCTTTCTAGATGCTCATTTTCTTCTGGGTTCTTAGATTAGGCTCCCATTTAACAGATGATGCAAAAATGGACAATCAAGACCCCAAAACTAGAAAGCTAAACAATCAATAAAAATATAAAAAGTTGGAAACCTCACCAATCATCTAAAACTGCATATTCACTTAGTAAGATGCCATTTTTCATATCAAATTGGCAAAATGAAATAATGGTAACAATACCCAATGGCATTGACAATTTGGTGAATCAGATACTCAAGCACTGTGTTAGCAGTGCAGATTTGGAAACATGTGTCAAAGCCTTTAAAATATATCATGATTGAGTAGGTTAATAATTTTTTAAATAAAATAAAAAATGAAACAGGAACGAAATAGGATTTCAATGGAAAAGAGCAACCTCCAACCAAACCCTACTGAATTCACTGTGTGTTATGAAGATTTGGGAGAACACAAAAGTTTTCAGGCTTTTGGAAACCATTTTACTTCAGATAGGGAGTAATAAATTTGAGTTTAATAGGCCATCAGGTTTTTTTTTTGTTTTTTTTCTGTTGTTGTTTTTTTAATGGGAAACGTCACAGGTGAATATAATCTGGAAAGAATTTTAGAACAAATTCAGTATTTAATCTTAAAGAGTTTAGTTTATAATATCCCACCACATTGTGGGTTTTTTCTTTTTTTTCTCATTTTGCTGATAACCAAAATTGTGAAAATTTCAAGGATAAGAAGTCATTTTTGCTTTGAGAGCCACTAGCCTATCTTTTGGTGTTTTGTATCCACTACTTATGGATAAAAATAATTCACTATGTTCCCCTATGTTCTTGCACCATATCCTAGAGAATGAATTCCATTTCAGCCAGGTAGAGCCCTGGCATGTTGCTGAAAGTAATAACAGGAACGAGGGTAACTATCTGGGACAGGAGTGCTTGAAAAATACAAGTACACCTTTATGAGATTGGAGGGTGCTTTCATTGGCATCTGAACAATTATTAATGGAATGTTGTCAGGTAAAAGGATCTTAGCATGACACGTGAGTGTGTCGATGGAACTTCCAGGAATTGAGGAGGATATATAGAAATTTCACCTACAAAGAGACAATCACTTCTGAGAAAGTCAAATTTGAGAGAAAGCCTCTACAACTCTTTTGAAACTCACTCTGTTTACATCATGTCTTTCAGCAACTGCTGCTCTGGAAATGGTGGTACCTGCCCTTTTGGGGTTCCTTGCCATATCCCTCATCAGTTCTCTGTTCTGCAGGAGTGATTTCTGGAGGGCCCTCTGCTTCTTCAGTTGTCACCCACCTGGTTCCTGGACTACTGCCAAGAGCAAGGGGGTGAGCCCACAGCTGCCCCTCAGAATATTAAGAAATATTACTTGGGAATTTTGTAAAATGTCCTCAAATATTGATTTGCCTGATATTTTCTTCCCCTCAGGATTAGACTGGATTTATGAGTTTTAGAAAGAAATAACACAAAGGTAAAATTTCTATGCAAGAATACAAATCAGGGATGCTGGGATAGCTCAGCGGTAAAGTGCTTGCCTCGCAAGCACAAGATCCAAGGTTCAATTCCCAGCCTGTGTACATCCATATGTTGAACTGTGGTGCAATTGGTAACACAGGGATGGCTCAGTGGCGAAGGTGCTTGTCTCCCAGGCGGGAGGCCCCTGGTTTGGTTCCCGCCCCTCATAGCTTCACATCCACCTGTGTGGAATGAAAACATGTCACAACTGACAATGTACAACTAGGCAGACTGCTTTGGGCCCTCCCTCCCTTCTGTCTCTCTTTCTATCTTTCTCACCTTCTTTCAAAACAGTAACATAAATCTTAAAAAAAAATATAAGTCAACATGACTTATAATTGATGTTAACCTTGATTACTTGGCTGAGTGTTTGCCAGGATTTTCTACTGTAAAGCACTTGTCCTCCTGCCCACTGCCTGCTATGTGTGTTGTGTTCTTTGAAAGGAAGTCAGTTTGTGGAGTCTACACTGAAGCAGAAGCTGTGTGTCACGTCTTTAAGGGAGAAACATACACATGTATTATTTGGAACCTTTTTGCATAGGAGATATGTCTTTTCTCCCCTACTTGTTATTTATACAGTGATTTACTTATATCAGTATGGACACATGACTATATATTTTACACACTGGGATAAAAGCTAACATTGCATTATTTATTTTGTTACTCAAATTGTTCCACTTTTGGTCATAGGGAGCTCTTTTCCTTTGCTCCTGTGTCTCGTTAACATACCTTTGTATTTGTTTAGTTTACTTTCATTTCTTTTTTAGTGTACTTTTGGCCTTACTTTCTGGCATGAGAGTTTCATCTTATTTATTCCCTGTGAGGAATAGGTATATGTATTTCATATAAGCAGGTCATACTGTAACCTTGGAGATTCCTTTGGGGATCTTAGGAAAGTGCTGCTTAGGGAAGACACATCAAGGTACCTTAATTGTAAGCTTACACTTACATCATAATTGCTTGTTTTCATGCTTGATGATATCATGAAGATATCATGCTTGACATAGTGAATAGGAATATTTATGGAAAAGAAGAGAAAAATTCCAAGGACATAAATGATCACACAGTGTATATATAGAGTTGTACAATGATAATACCATTCAGAACTGTATTAATATAAGGGAATTAAATATTTGTTAGGTGATAAGTTATATTCCTTTCAGATGCTGCTTTCAAGAGATCCTTGGTAGACTATTGCTACTTGTTTTATTTGGGAAAAAAGGAAGAAATTTCTTGAGAATAAAATATGTATGTTTCATGGGAAAAGTTTTAAAAATGGGACTTGTTTAGCTGACAAAGATACCTGACTTGTTTCTTTTTCATGAAAAGTATGCTGAGAAATCATTCCTTATGCTCAAAATGACCAAATATATA
>PVKE010031810.1:0-18827 GCA_004027555.1 Craseonycteris thonglongyai
CTTTAAAGTGACAACCATTTATCTTCTAAAAACCAGCTCATTTTGCCATTTATCAAAAACATGAGTAGAAAAAGAGAGCAATAGATTATTTTTTTTTAAGATTTATTTTTTTATTGTTTTTGACAGAGAGAGAGAGAGAGAAACAGACAGACAGACAGAGACAGGGAGAAAGAGGAGGGCCCGGAGCCGTCTCCATAGTTGCACATCATTGGTTTTTCCACATTGTTTCATTCCACAGGTGGGCATGGGGCTGCACAGGACAGGAACTGGGCTGGGGTCCCACCCTGGTGAGAACTGAACTGGGGGACCTCCCCAGTTTAGCATATGGGTCCACATGGGCCGGGCCCGGGATTCAATCTTAGTTTCCCGGGGCTGCAAAGTGAGCGCTTAACCCATTGAGCCATCCCGGCTTCCCATGAATTATTATTTTTTTTTAAGATAGAACATTTTTTTTAGGAACAGATGTCCTTTATGTATTGCTTTGCTGTTCCCTGGAGTATTGTCATTATGGTCAAGGCCAAAGCTAAACTGATATATGCAGATTTCAGATAGAGAGAAGGAGGAAGTGTTTGTGAAGTGGATATCATTGTCTGAAGGCTCCATCAAGAGAGAGATACATTTCCATCAGTTTTATAGGTGAGGATGTAGTTGTGTAGTGACATCTAACTATGAAGGAAGTTGGGTAACCGAGTACAGCTGGCCAGCCAAGTGCAATCCTGGTATTATGGAAGAAGGGAAGAAGAAATTATTGGCAAAACTAATAATATTTGATATTGGCTGACAGTAAGACATTGCAGAATGCAAAAATTGAAGGATGGGAAGGAAAGATAATAAGATTGGAGAAGAGAGACCACACACAAAGGCAATTTCTGTGTGATTGGGACAAGCATGTCAGAGCCACGGCTGCAATGATATTCATAACACAACAGAATTGAATGTTTGAGAGCACAGATAAATGAGATTGGATAGGTAGGAACAAAACAGATTTTCAAAAGGGATATGAGGGAAGCAGGAAGACGATGTTATAGAAAATGTGTAGATTAATACTTTAAAAAATCAAAAATAAAATCTGAAAATTGCTCAGATAATTGGATCTCAGAAATGTATTTGCCATTGATTTTCTCAGTAACATTAAGAGAAGTTATAGTCTTTCTGCATCTCAATTTCCCCATCTATAAAATGAGGATATTACAATATTACTAAGAATTTTTATAGCTCTAATATTCTCAGTTGTGCAAGAAGAATCTATAAGCAAAAGCAAGGCAGGTTATGGTGATTGGAATTACAATCTAGAAATAGTATGTTAGGAAGTTTAGTTATATAAGAAGGCATTTATGAAATAATGAAGGTGACTCTATAAAATCCTATTTGCATAAAATATTTAAAAATCTATAATAGGATGGTGAGGGTAGGATTTGAAAGGATTGTCTAACTTCTAGAGCTGCATTCTTCAAAACAGTAGCCACTAGCAATGTGTTTCTATTTTTAAAACATATGTAAGAGATGTATTGAGGTATAATTGACATATATTTAAAGTGTACAATTTGATAAGTTTTGACACCACAATCAAGATAATAAACATATGTGTTACTTTTCCAAATTTTCCTCCATCTCTTTATAGATCTTTCCTTCCACTCATCATACCCTTCCATTCCTAGGCAACCACTTCTTTCTGTCACTAAAGGTAAATTTACATTATCTAGAATGTGATAGGGATGAATCACAAAATACATTTTTATTTAATCTAGCTTCTTTTACTCTATACAATAATTTTCAGATTCATCCAGCCTATTGTGTATTTCAATAATTCACTTTTTTATAGAGTAGTATTACATTGTATGTATTTATCCATCCACTTACTGATGGATTTTTAGTTGTTTCCAGTTTAGGGCCTAGAATGAGATCAGTGCTCTGGAAAAGAGACTCTAGTGAGATTTTCTGACCCCTGTGCTTTGTGACACAGTGAGAAGGTCACTGTGAACCAGGAAGCTGGCTCTTACCAGATACCATCTCCACTGGTGCTTTGATTTTGGACTTGCAGCCTCCAGAACGGTGGCAGATATTTAATGCTCAAGCCACCCATTCCCTGCCACTTGGTTATAACCACCCTAACTAATGAAGATAATGGCATAATAAAGTAATAATGGTTTTATGGGATGTTAGAATAAGCAGGAGGGGGACGTGGGTACATTGATGGAACTGGAAAAGACAAATTCATTACATTCCTATATTGCAATTATAATAAAATAAAATGGAAAATGTTAGGAAACATATAAAATATTGAATTAAATATTGAATTTGCATGCCATTTCCAAATAAGAGCTTTCAGGTTTCAAGAGAGTTTATGCTCCATTATCACCCATGATATCTCATAGCTAATAGTGCTGTAGTGTAGATCTTTGAATCAGGCATGGTATACCATCAATAAATAATTCTTTGCCTCTTTTTAAAAATTCCTTTTTGTATGTGTATCCTCCTCTGTGTATTAACTATCAAAGGAATTTGATACTTATTTCACTGGATTCATAACGTAGGGGGAATTTCAGTAGCAGTGAACCTGTATGATACTTTCTTTGTGTGGAAAGCAAATGGTCTGTAAAATATAGTCAACTACAAAGAGAAATGAGCACTGGCAGAAACCTATGGCAGACATATTTCAAAAGACCTCATCAGGGGATATTAACCAGGAAAGAATTGTGGCTAAGGCATTTGTGCTACATTGGGTCATTAGCAGGCATACCTTAGTTGCTTTGAGCCATGAAGAAAAATAGCAAGAAAAGTATAAGTTCAGAACATAAGGGATAGAATGCTCTAAGAAAACTGAGCAATGCCCAATGACCATTGTGTGTGGAGTTTGGTTTTCCTGTTCTTCATATGGGTATGAGATATTTACTATATTCAAGTAGATCCATTCAATTCAAGTAAACTCTTCCTAAAAGTGTCGGACTCAAGCATGAAACTAAGAGCTTTATAAAGAAACAGATTTAATTGAAAATAACTGAATGTGTAGTAGGAAAATATATATATATAGAGAGAGAGAGAGAGAGAGAGTTTACCAATGGCATTTTGGGACTCTCACAGTTTTAATATTACAATATAGAAATTGTTTATTCCAATTAAATAAAACAAAAACATTCTATAAGCAGGCTTGCCATATTAAATTCTGTAAGTGAAAAGTGCCAAAACATTTTCTCAATGCTTTCATTAATTACGTGGTTTATTAGATCTTTAGGAAAAATCACATTGAAAAACTGCTGAGTTTCCTGAAATCTCTGATGGTAGAAACACATTACTTGGGTGGAGAGAGAATTGAGTGGTGTGTTTGCATTAGCTAGCTGTCCCAGGGGCACGGTAAGCATCAACAAGTACCATTTTTGTCACTCTATTGTTACCTTTCACTGTAGTTGAGACATCTGACAAGCAAAGTCTCCATGCTACGATGCACAAGCTCCCCAGACACTTTAAGCTTTCAACAATTTTCATCCAGTTGGCTGGATTTCAAAAGAATGTCAATAAATTGGAAAAGCCATGGTGGTTCCTTTCTCCATATACACTATACAAAAAAAAAATAAAAAATCATCTTATTGAAAAGTCAAAGAGGAGTGGCGATTGTGCTGCCTGGCTTTTTGTTTGTTTGTTTTCTTATTTTTTGTTAGAGCACCATTTTTATTCTCAAGTGAAATAAATGTGGGAGGTTTTAATTCAGCATTGAATTTGGACCATATCACAATAGAAATAAATTAGCTTTTCATTTGTTTTGATTTAATTCACATGACAATATTCTGGGGGAAAGCATACTTTTGTTGTATATTAAGAAATAAAGTGTATATTCTTTTTTTTCATACAATTTAGGAAGTCATAGAACTCTGAATAGCAATTGTACAACAATTTGCCATCTTTCAGCTGACACACTATTACCAAGACTGTTATCAACTTTTACTTGGACAAACAAAATAGTCTCATAATGAGCCTTCCTACAAATTCCCCTTATGGATATTCCATCCATAGTTCTCATTCTGAAATACAAATCTGAACATGCTCCTCTTCTCTTTGAAACCTTTAGTAATTTCCCATTGCTTTAATCTTCTCTTCCCATGTCTTGACCTTATCTGTGTATTTTGGAATGGTTTATTTGAGGATGAATATTTAGTAAATAATTGACTCATTGAAGGTTTGAGAGAACAAAAAATTAGTACCAGATAAAGGAGATAATAAAGGATACAACAATAAAAAATTTTAAAAGCCAGCTTAACAGTACAATAAATTATTTTGTCTTTCTCTGTGTGATATAGGCACATCCTCGGTTGGAGAATGAGGGTGTTTAGACATGCACACACACACATACAAACACACACTCACAAGTATATGATACACATATAGATAATAATCCATGCATATGCACATATATATATCTATAAAAGATCAAATGAAATAATTCAAGGAATTTGGGAAAAAAGAAAGCATAAACACAGCTCCCCAGTCTTAGTAGAGAACAAGAGCCCTGACTAGTGGCCAAAAAGGATTTTAGCCATAGTTTTCTTTCTTTCTTTTTTTAGCCATTTTCCTGTCTTTTTCACTTTTTAGAAACAATGTCTTAATCAATGAGCAATGCAGTTTTAAATTAATGCAATTAACTTGATAACCTAAAAGATGCATTCACATCTAAATATTTTTAAATATTCATTTCACTGAAAAAAGTTCTTGAATAAGACTTAGATGATGCATTTGGTTACTTATTAAATATTGATTACTTTATGTTTTAATGAAATTTTTATGGTGCATATAAAATAATAAAAAAGTTTCAACTTGTTAATGTTAATTAGTAGCTATTACATTAATATTTTATATGTTCCTATAAATTTCTGTCATTCCCTAAGTGCATATTTGACTCTATTCAGAACACAAGTTTAATTAAAGAATTCCAGAAATGCTTACAGAATTCTACAATTTCATAAAATCCTAATTCTCCACTGAACACTCGCTGCAGAAAGACAACAAATTGTGGACTTGGCCATCCAAGAGACATATGCTGTTTTCTGACCACGACTCATTGCATGAGTAAATTATTGAATTTATCTCAGCTATAGTTTTGCATCTTAAAAACAGATATTCTAAAACTAAATTCGGGATTGTTTTAAGGATCAAGATAATGCTTTTAAATTACCTGCCACCCATGATGTGCTTACTAAATTTGCCACAACAAATACAATATGGTGGAGAGAAAATTAAATTGGGGATAATATAATTTGGTTTTAAGTCCTGGCAAATGCATTTAGTTATTTAATTCTTGTCTATGACACTTAATTTCTGAGAGTGTTTTTGAATATGTAAAAATAGAATAAAACTTCCCTTGTAATTCTCTGAACATAAAATGAGATCGTATATGAAACCAATATAACAAACCTAAATTGAAGTCATTAGTGTGTTTCAGGACCTAGGAGAGCTCTTCCCCATGGGGCCGGGAGTGTGCATGTGGTATGATTGACCAAGGAAATAGCCCAAAACAAGTACCGGTAGGTATGCTGGGGCTGCACAATGGCACTCCAAATACCTAGGGAAAAAAATCACCTCCACTAATTTCTATTCCAATGCTCATGCCACCAAACCCAGGACTCCATCCTTACTTAAAACCCTACCTCCTATAGGAAGAATTTGCATCAGGGTCAATTTTCACTAGTCCTTCCACTGATGTGAGAGTGCTGTGCTTGTGAACTATGATTCTTTTATTAGTACATCCGTTGCTTTATGTACTGAAAACAAAAGCATTTCCATTCCATCACCAAGGTGATGGTAATTTCCCTTCAATCCTTATTTATTTTTATGTAATTTTAAGGACATCTAGAGTGAAGGTAAATGTGTTTTTAAAATGAAAGACATGAGCACAGTAGATACATTGTACAAAAGAGTAAAGGTTAATGTTTATATTTGGAGGGATTATATCACTTTTTTTTTACTGTATTTGATATATGTATGAAAAACTATAGGGGAAAACTGATAAAAACAAATAAAATTAATCTCATTGTTCTAAATTGTTGCTTTTTAAATTTACATGTTCCTTGATTTTTACATTTCCCATGTGCCTGTATAATATAGAATATATATAAATAATAGAATAATTCTTTGCCCCATCTTATTTGACACGATTTCTTCAACACATGCACACTTGTGTATTTATGTACATATTACACACAATATCAAATATATTATCATCAATATTTTATATAATAAAACTTACTGACAACACTGCTCTATTTAAAACAACATTTTTAAGAAAGCATATAGACTTTGTCTTTTTTTTCCTCTGAGGATTATGATGTTGCTTGAACTATGTCAGAAATTTTATCTTTGTATAAAGAAAATACTTGTGAAGAAAAGAGGGGGAAAAAATCAGAAGGATAAGGATTTAACTGAGAGACAATAAATTTCTCTCTGACTCCGTCACATGTGCTAAAAATTCCTGTCGTGTATACCTCAGATGCTAAGGCTTATTAATATTCAGGAAGTGTAAATGAAAGTAGATATGCATACTCAAACTTAAAAATAGGAGATTCATGAAAGGAAAATCCTCCGCTGACTTGACGCAGGTTCATATTTTGCCTTTGACAAAAATGAATGAATGTCAGTTTGCTTGGACATAATTGATTAATCTTGGATCAATTCTGCAAGATACATTTCACATGGTAGAAGGATACTTATTAGGAAAGTGTCCTTTCAGGTAAATGGCTTGTGATATCTGTTACGCTGTGTTTTGCTAGTATGACTTTTTAGAATAGTATTTTATTGAAGAGAGGGGAGAAACAAAAGGCTGAAAAATTGAACCGTCTCAGGAGTTTGAAATACATTTCACATCTGTCATAGCTAATGCCTGAGAAATCAAGTACTATATGTTTACAGTAAAAATCCAAACAATTTATATTAACTATCTGTTTTGTATTATTCTCATGTGCCATTGTATATTTGATTTCTTTCTTTCTTTTTTTATTGTTTTTGACAGAGAGAGAAAGAGAGAGAGTGATACAGAGACAGAGAGAGAACTGAACTGGGGCAACTCCCCAGTTCAGCACATGGGTCCGCAGGGGATGGAGCCGGGATTCTATCCTCAGTCCCCGGCGCTGCAAAGTGAGCACTTAACCCGCTGAGCCATCCCGGCTTTCCCTATTTGATTTCCTTCCAGAAAATTTCAAGCCTTATTTTTAAAGCTGCAGCTAAATACAATGCTTGATTTCCACTGGATATGACATAACCATTTCCAATAATATTTTACTCACCTCCTTTGGAATCTTTTTAAATTGAATTTAATAAAAAGATAAATAATGTTATATCTTAACATAAAATCCCAAACCTTTATAAATTATTTATCTATTAAGATAAGAGTTATAAAATTTGAGGATTCTACAAACATTTTCAAAAATGTCTTTGTGACTTTTTGGAAATCTGGATTCTGAGCATAACAGAAACCAAAGGATGGCCTAATGATCTCATAATTTATTAAAAGAGTGACATACGCTCATGAGCAATTATCACAGTGATCAAAACTATGAATTAAGCATGTGACATATTTTGAAAAGAGATGAAGAGCAATAAAAAATATTGTTTGTGAAAAGTGAAATGGAGATGTTAGGGAGGGATATGATGAGGAAACACTTTGGGGGAATCTGAATGTTCTAGAAAAAAATAGAATTTTCTTTAGGCATCTCCTTTGGACATTGATTTTTAGAATTTTTTTTTTTTAAGTTCGGTGAGGTGTGCTTAACATTTAAAATATTCAGTTTAATAAGATTTGATATATGTGTACACCTGTGAAACCATCACCACTATGTAAATACAGCCATAACACCCGGGGTTTTCCAGTATGTTTTTGCATTTTATTCCTAATTTTTTCTATATGTTTTGCAAATGCATGAGACATATTCTTTTTTTTAAGTCACTTTATTGATGTATAGCTGACAAATAAAAAGCAATAGATTTATTAACACACATACATGAAAGGACATCTTGTGTGACTGGATCAGTAGAATTAATATTGTTAGTATGTTTATACCACCCAAAGCTACAAATTCAATGGAATCCTTATTAAAATTTTCATGGTGTGTGCGCTTCCCCCACATACACACACACAAAAATAAGAATAAAATTGAGATTGATCAAGGATGAGCATCAAATTTTTATTTTCAATTGCAAACCCACTGTGGTAGGAAGGATGATGACTCTCTAAAGACATGTATTGCCTAATCCCTAGAACTTGTTACAAGGCAGGGGGAAAAAACTGAAATAGAAAAATTCTAAAATTCATTTGGATCCACAAAAGACTCCAAATAGCCCAAACTATTTTGAACATGAAGAACAAATTTAGAGATATACCTCCTGATTTCAAAATATATTACAAAGCCACAGCAATCAAAACAGTGTGGTTCTGTCATGAGAACAGAATATAGACCAATGGAACAAAATAGAGAACTTGGAAATAAATCCACCCCATATATGGTCTACTGGTCTTCCATAAGGTTATCAAGTTTACACAGCATGAAAAGATAATCTCTTCAACATATGGTCATGTTAAAATGGGATATCCACAAGCAAAAGAATGAAATCTTACCCTTATCTTACTTAGTAGACAAAAATCAACTCAAAACAAATTAAAAACTTAAATTTTAAAACCTGAAATTGTGAAATAGAAGAAAATATAGGGATAAATAAACAAGTGGAATTATACCAAACTTCAAAGCTTTTTCACAGTGAAGGTAACAGTCAACAAAATGGATATGCAACCTAGGGAATGAGAGAAAATGTTTGCATGCCATACATCTCATAAGGGTTTAATATCAAAACCATATAAGAAACTCCTGTAACTGAAGAGAAAAAAGCAAAAACAGACAAAAACAAATAACCTGATTTATCAAGGAACAAAGGACCTGAATAGACATTCTTTCAAAGAAGACATACAAATGGCCAATGTGTTTGTGAAAAAGTGCTCAACATTCCTGATCATCAGTGACATGCAAATCAAAATTATCATGAGATATTAGCTCATCTTTGTTAAGGTGATTATTATAAAAGAAAACAAGATAGATGTTGTGAGCATGTGGTGAAAAGGCACTGTTGGTGGGAATTTAAGTAGGTGTAGCTACTGTGAAAACTGTTTTGGGCTTCCTCAAAACTTAGAAATAGAATTACCATTTGATGCAACAATTTCATTTCTGGGTGACATATCCAAAGGGACTGAAGTGAAGATTTTGAAGAGATATCTGTATCACCATATTCACTGTAGCATTATTTGCGGTAGCCAAGGTAATGCATAAAGAAAATGTGGTAGATACATGCAGTGAAATATTATTTATCCTTCAGAAATTGAGAAACCTCCACCATTTGTGACAATAGAGATGAACCTGGAGACATTTCACTCAGTGAAATCAGCTGGACACAGATACTGTGTGATCCCACTTTTATGTGGAGTCTGAAAAAGTCAAACCAGTAGAACTAAAAAAGTGGAATAGTTGTTCATGGGTTTGCTGGGGGAAAGGGACAATGGGGAGGTTTTGGTCAAAGGCTGCGAAGTTTCAGTACTATAAATGGAAGTCTGGAGTTCTGCTGTAAGACATAGGGCCTAGAGTTAACAGCACCATATCGCATACTTAAACATTTGCTAAGATGGTAGAACTTATGTTGTGTGCTTTTACCACAAAATAAAAACCAATGTAAAAAAAGAAAGAAAAAAGAAAAGAAAGAAAGAAAGGTTAGAGGAATAGGAATAAAACTTTGGGAGATGATGGATACGTTTATGGCTTTGATTAAGGTTGTGTTTCCATGGGTATATATTATCTCCAAACTCATCAAGTTGTATGCGTGAAATATATACAGCTTTTTATATGCGAGTTTCACCACCATTAAGTAATAAAAAGAATATGTCTCATGTATTTGTAAAGCATATAGGGGTACAGAAGAATGGATTGCAAAAATATACTGGAAACTTCTGGTGTGAAGGCCACATTCATTATCTTTTTTTTAAGTTTCTTTTTTTTTTTTTAAGATTTATTTTGTTGTTTTTGACAGAGACAGAGAGAAGGGGAGGGCCCAGAGCAGTCTCCATAGTTGCACATCATCAGTTTTTGACATGGTTTTGTTCCACACAGGTGGGCGGGGGCCACACAGGGTGGGAACTGGGCTGGGGCCCTCCCACATGAGAGGCATGCCCCCTTGAGCCAGGAGCCAAACCGGGGTGGCAAGAACTGAACTGGGGGCTTCCCGCATAGTAAGTACACCCGAGTTCAGCACATGGGTCTGCGTGGACTGGGGCTGGGTTTTGATCCTCTGTCCCCAGGGCTGCAAAGCAAGTGCTTAACCCACTAAGCCATCCCGGCTTCCCCATTCATTACCTTGATTATGGAGATGTTTTCACAAGTGTATACATGTGTCAAATCTTATCAAATTGTAGATTTTAAATGTCAACTACACCTAGACTGACCATATGTACCATTTTAATGGGACAGAAAACAACAGTACTGTCTCATTTCAAATGGTACATGTGGTCATTCTAGTCTCACTAGGCTAAGTTAAAGAGGTCAGTAGGCTGACCATACATATCATTCCAGATGAAATATTACCGTTTTCTGTCCCATGTAAAATGGTATATCTGGTCAGCCTAATTACAACTCAATCAAGCTATTAAATTTTTTTTTTAATTTAAAAATCAATATCTGAAGGCTGCTAACGAAAATAAACTCTACACAGTCTGTTGCTTCTAAACTAATATTAGGGAAGAAAATTGATAATTGAAAAATAAACTTATTCCATGCCCTAGCTTGTAGGCCAAATTGTTGTTAGAGCTGTGACCTTTGAAATCTTCAATTACTTATTAGTAACTGAATTTTACCTCTGAGTTTCTTTACAAATCTTGCCAAGCACTCCTAACAATCTCTGAGCAAAAGGTCAAAGTGTTCTCTCGTGTAATATGAGTTTTCATTATTTCCTTATAAACTATGACATTTTCAAAATGTCAGCATCGGAGAAAACTTGAGTGTTTTTCTTTCTTCTTGATATATACTATGAAACATATTGCATGGAATACATATGAAATACATTTATATTGTGGTGAGTAATAAGTGGTGATACATAATGGTAATACAGAGGAATTTTTTTAATGTTTTCATGAAGAATTTAAAGGCAAACTGTGGTATGTTTCTAAGTTACTTAAGGATATAAATTGCATCAGTGTTATCAACCATATATTCCACTTTGAAATTTCTCACACTTTTTATCGTGTCTGAAGTCAAAGAAATCAGTGAACTTTATGTGTAGTCTTAAAATAAAGAAAATAGAAAAAAAAAACATGCTATCTAAATTTGGAGTAATTAAATAAGCATGTTTTCCCACCAATGTAAAACTGCTTTTAAATGGTTTAAATGAATTTTTTAATAGTTGCTAATATTTATTGAGCATTCAATATATATTATAGTCTATTTATTATAGTATTAATTCAACTAGTCTTTTTTATTCAAAGGGAGAACATTAATTATTTAATTTTTTTTTAATTGTTAGAAGTATTGGGGTGACATTGGTTGGTAAAAATTACATAGAGGAAGCTGGGATGGCTCAGCAGGTTAACTGCTCACTTTGCAGCCCAGGGACTGAGGATCAAATACTGGCCGCAGCCCATATGCTGAACTGGGGTATGCTTCCCATGCAGGAGACCCCCAGCCCAGTTCCTGCCCTGCACGGCCCCACCTACCTGTATGGAACAAAATTGTCAAGAACTGATGACGTACAACTACGGAGTCTGCTTTGGGTCCTCCCCCTTCTCTCTGTCTCTCTCTGTTTCTGTCTCTCTCTGTCAAAAACAATAAAATAAATCTTAAAAAAAAAAATACATAGGTTCCAGGTGTACAGTTCTACATTACATTGTCTATGTATTGGATTATGTGCTCACCACCCAGAGTTAGTTCTTTTTCCATCACCATAAATTTGATACCTCCTTCCTACTACCCCACCCCTTTCTCCCCTTACCCTCATCTCAGGTAACCACTAAACTATTGACGGTGTCTATGAGTTTTTTGTTTCTTTGTTACTTTCATTTTTATATTTCACCTATAAATGAAGTTACGTGTTTCTTGAATTTTTCAGTTTGACTTATCTCACTTAATAAGATGGTCTCAAGATCCATCCATGTTGTCACAAATGGCTGTATTTCATCTTTTCTTATTGCTGAGTAGTATTGCATTGTGTAGATGTACCACAACTTCTTTATCCAGTCATCTATGAAAATTAAAAAATAATAATACTAAAATTAAAGTAAAATAAAAATATCATTACGTTAGTAGTCAACTAAAAGCTCTTAACATGCTTTATTGGTTTTAAAGAACATTATTGAGATCTCTACACAGTGCAAGATTAATATAGCAATTTTTTTAATTCAATTGCATATGTACTCCAAAGACCACTAGTAGAACATACCACATCCTTTTTCATTTGAACTAACATTTATATTCCTAAGACCTCTGGCTTCCATTAGGTGATGATAATTTAATATTTGCTACATCATAGCTTATTTAGTTTAATTTATTCATTGTTAACATGATTTTGGAAGTATATTGTTAATAATATATATCAAGATAAATCAACAAAAACTGTACAAATTCAAACACAGAAAGAGAAAGAAGATTTGGGGATAGTTCTCTAAAAAGCAGACACTCTGAGAAGCAAGAAATGACAGCTGTCATGAGGCACAGCATTAATCTGTCCTGTTCTATTTACCAAAATATTCACAATTTCTACCCAGATTCAAGAGATTGAGGAAAGGCACTATACCTCTTGATGAGGAATGGACAATCACATCGCATAAGAGAATGTAGAACAGAAGTAATTTTAGCAGCCATCTTTGAAAAATAGAATCTGTCACATAAATATTTATTGAGTTTCCGGCATGTAAATTGGCCACATACCTTAAAATATGTAATCCCTAAGTTAGCTAGCCATCTGAAGTGGAGTTCGACAACAAAAATTCAAATAACACAATACAAGGTAGAACATGCCAAATATTATAAGCAAAGAACAGAAAGCTTTGGAATTTTAAAGGAAATAACCAACATTCTAGTGGGAAGAAATGGAAACATATAATAATGCAGGAGTTAGAATATGAGATGATCCTTGAAGGAAAGATAAGATTTTTATAGATGAGAAAATAGGAAGGAACATAATAACTGGTGAATATGCTGTAGAAAGAACAATGTGTTTAGAAGAGATGTGGGAGTTAAAAACAACTGACAAGTATATTCAGATTATAGGGCCCAGGAAAAGATATATGCATATTAATTGGAGTGCTAGCAGTACATTAGAAAGTATTCTAGGTATTTTAAATAATTTAGCTCTTCTTATCTTCATAATCATTCTTTAGATTTTAATACAAATAAAGAAAGTAGGGTTTTCAGAATTTCAAAAACTTGGCCATCACAGAAAAGAGAGTTCCAGTGCCTATATTCAATACATTCACCAAATGTCTCTCCTTGAATGAATCTGATTTGGTATTTAGTGATGATCCATACAAGGGTAGAGACAAAGAATTAAAATGATTTTAATTGTACTTCAGAACAATTTGTGTGACTTGAAATGTAGAGGGACCGGGCAGGAGGGACCTGCAACATTCTGTTAGAAGAGATGTGAGACCTTAAATTCTGGCCAAGCAGGAAAAATAGAAATAGAGAACAGATTTAGAGGAACTTACTGACCTAGGGTAAGATTGATAGTTGATTGTCTGTGTTTATGTGAGAATCATGGAGAGCAGTGGGTCAACAGTTAAACCATAGTAAGAGAGTGATTCCTAGAGATTTAGCCAGAGAAGACACTGGAAGATACAGTTGGTTGTTGGGATATTAATAATTTTTTTAGATGATCAACTGTAAAAATAACAATGAACAACAACCTGTGTTATCAAAAGAGAAAACATGTTGCATCCCAGAAAAGGCATTAGCAATAACCTTGACTATTAAAAGGTTAAAAACTCTGAAAGCTTTGTAAATGTGGCTACCAAAAATATATGAGAGGCAGGTGGAATTTACAACTGATCTGAAATGCTGTTTTATCACCTGCAAAGAGTTTTGAGTATTTAGAAATAGACAGCTATAAAACCTGCAGCAATATCTTACTGTTTCTCATTCAGGCTGTGGCCACTGATAACTGAAATACTTAAAAGGGAACCTGTGTTATAATTTCAAATTTTTACTAGTCTATTTATCTCAAAGAATGTTCCAACATTTTTATGGTAAGCAGATGGTCATTTTTCAGTGCAATGCACACCTCAACTTACAAAGGAACAAAATTAATGCAGTAACATTTGTTTTAGATTTATCAGCACGGTCTCTTCCCTGGTGAACAATCAATTCTTAGAGCAATGCCTCTTTCTATAGCAATTTTAATTAAAGTCAATATTATATAGTAGTTTTATATTTTCCTTATGGCTCCCATGAGAGGAGGAAAATTATGATATTGTATTTTATTATTAAATAGAAATAAGTAATTATGGAAGACTCCCAACACCCAGAAGTGACACTATTTCTTCTCAACTTAAAAACTTTTTGTTAATAATTTTTAAAAATCAAGATTATATTTACCTAAATGATTCAGTGTATATGCCCAACATATTTGTAGGCCTTACAATTCTTAACCCCTATGAAATACACACACACATGTAAATACACACACATACACACACACATATATAGTCACCATATATTTATATTCATATACTGTTTATATACAGTATTATTCATAGTCAATTAAAACACTATATATACACACAACAAACACTAATGATTTTCAAATCTGATCTTTAGAAAACCAAATGAAAGTTAGAAATTCAATCTCAAATCAAAACTAAAGTTATGCCAATATTGGACTTCCTGATTCATACTACTTTAATTTAATGTCTAAATTTTATGGGGAGAGGAGTATATTGATCAATCTATAACACCAATCACAGACTATGAGTTTTGTTTGATTCATGTATGATTCATGAACATGAATGCAGTACCACTTCTGTGATCCTCATGCCAAAATCACATCGCCTTAATCTAATCATGATGAAACACCAAACAAAGGGAAAGGGAAATAAAGGGCCTTTTACAAAAAAGTCAAGTCATAAAAGCCAAGAAAGACTACGGAGCTGTTCTGGAGTAAGAGTAAGAAGAGTCACAACGAAATGTAACCCTGTTTGAACTGCAGCCTGAATCACAGTTTTTTCTCTTTCCAAATATACATATATATATACACACACACACACACACACACACACACACATACACACATATGTATAATACATAAAAAGTATTTATTGCAAAGTCTTCCCCTAGGGTATAATTAAAAAGCCTTTGTCCTTTAACTATCTTTGACATGAACTTGTTTTTCAATGTTGGGCTGTGGGTTTACTTTAATTTTGTTTTTCCGGCACTGTTTCTTCACCTTTAGTAATCTAATTTAATATTTGAATACCTTGTCTGCTGCCTTACAGCAGCTAGAAACATTACCCATTGCTACAATAAAACCCTCACTGTCCTTAGTGAGTGAAAAATGTATTTCTATCGGCTGACAACGTGAGCCGGGCATTCTGCTGCATTAGGAGAGCGCAGGCTCAGCAAGGCTGCCGTCTGTCAGCATTTTCCTGGTATGGACTCCTCTTTCTCCTCCTCCTCCACCTGGGAGCTAAAGCTAGCTTTCCAGGATGGTGGTGGTGTGCTTTGTCTCTGGCACTGGCATTTGGAAATCCATTTTGTCTATCTTAAATCACGCAAACCATGGTTCTTATCTTCCACTGTACACTCCTCATGAAGCTTAAAGAAGCTTTTCTTTTTCTATTAAATTATATTTTTATTCACTAAAATAGAAATAAAGTGCAAATATTTATGTGCATATAATAAAACCACGAGGTCATCTGCAAAGGAAAATGAATATACATTTGAGTAACTTGATCTCTGTTATTTCACAGAAGCTTAACCCTTTATAGGCAAAATGCAATCTGAATTTTCATGAAAGTTTGCTCAGGACTCTGGAAAAACAACAAAAAGCTAAAAAGACGTATATCCAATTTTATTCTGAACCTAGATTTCATCATGAATTACAAAATTCTATTAATAGAACTGGATGTATATTGCATTTTAATACAGAATCAGATGACACACAAATACACTATCAGAGTTGCAAAGACGGCTCTATAAACGTGAGTTCACCTCTTCAACCCTGTTCCAGTTCATGCAAACACTCACTCTTTGACTACCCAATGTACAGTATGCACCGGGATGTATCTACAGTAAGAAGATAGCTATATCTACCTCCAATGATAAAATTATGAATGGCAAAGGTGGATAATAAATAAATAAATACTTGTAAGTGTAGTCAGGTGCTCAATGGAACAATTTATATCTCATTTTTAGTTGAGACACCAATACAAATGAAGCCACAACTTTAAAGGAAGGTGTGAAACTGCCTTAAGTGTCTTCCATGCAGGAAGCAAAGCAAATAAAATCAGACATCTGCTCTGTCCAGAAGGATGGATGCTAAAGGACCACAAGAGGACCAACCCCTTAAGGCTTTTCTGGTTCTTTTATTCCTACTCCTACCCTGTAGCGCCAGCTCTGGAAGCATAAAAGATCCCGTGCATGACAAGGTAGGAGAAGTGGGGCAGAAACACCCTCTCCACCTGGCAGCTTCCTACTTACATTTCCAAATGTAACCTAAATACCACTCCTTGAAAACCTCCACAGTTCCAGGAGACAGTAACGTCCAGTTCTAAACACCACAGCAATTCGAATTGGTCTCTTAAAACATTGTAGAAAGATTATTTACTCACCAGTCAATCTCCTGCTTAACTAAATGTCACACACCTTTAAGGACAAGGAACCAATTTTTATGTCTTCATGTCATAAGTATTTGATCTAAAAATATATGTTATTTTTTTTTCCCTTAAACATTTTTATTACAACGAACACACAATATTTTATTAGTTTCAGGTGTACAACACAGTGATTAGATATTTATATACTTTACAAAATGATCCCCTCGGTAAGTCTAGTATCCACCTGGCACCATAGTTACTACAATATTAGTGACTATATTCTCAGTGTTCTACTTTACATCCCATGACTATTTTTATAATTAGCAATTTTACTCCTTAATCTTTTCCCCTTTTTTATCCTTTTTCAACCTCCTCCGAACTGTTATCCATCCAAATATTCTCTGTATCCATGAGGAACCAGATATATTTTATCTGTTTATTTCTTGAAAACTATAATCAGGGAGGCAGGAAGAAGATGAGAGGACCGTGAAGTCCCAGAAGCTAATAGAAGTTAGATTTTTGAAAAGAATAAAACAATTTATGAAATGCTGCTGATCAGTTAACAAAGATGAGGACATAATTGGTCATTGTATTTAGAATATGAAAATTATCTATGAGTTAGAGCGATAATGTGCTGTGGCGGCTAATTTCACAAACTTCAGAGGCCTTTGGATTTTATCTCACCTCCACTTTTTATGAGCTACATGAAGGTTGTTGTGAGGGTCCAATAAGCTACTAATGATTTAAAAGTGCCTAGTATTATATCAGTGTGGGCTACTATAGTAATATTTTTACATAAACAGTTTCACTGGAGTGTAGAGAATGAAACTTTATTTGGAAAAAGTTTAAGAGAGATTTGGAGGAGTGAAAGGAGGGATGGTATTCTTTTGAGGAATGTTACCGTAAAGGAAAGCAGAGATAGGAGTTAATTTGCTGGAGAGCGATATTAAACCAAGAGAGAGTTGTTATAGTAAGAGAAGAGAAATAATAACGTGCTTGCATGATAATGAGAATGGTTCAGTAGAGAGAAAATTTTTCAGTGTAGGAGAAAGTTAGAGTTACCAAAATGTCATTACATAGGTTAAAAAAGAAACAATGTAGGAATTGGTGTATGAGAGGAAAGATGGGAATTGGGAGTCCAAACACTTTTTCTGTGATCAAAGAAGGCAAAGGAGATATCATGATTCCTGAAGCTTCGGGGCCTAGGAATGGTAAGTGGATAGATGTGGGGAAGTCTGTAGAAGTTCTTAGCTATTGCTTTTCACAGTGAGCTGGAAGGAAGAAACTGGAGATATGAATAGTAGTCTCCTTGGAGACTACTTGGAAAGTAACAGGACTCCGGAATTATGTTAGAATTGCCAGGCAGCCCTATAAGCCTAGTTAAGGGTCAAGGTCACGAATTTAAAGTGAGACCAGTCAGGAACAGTATATGCTTTTCTCCTGCCTTACTCAGCAGCATAGCTGCAGCTACAGAAACAACATTGGGTTGGAATAGAACAGTGTGTTGTGGATTTGTCACAAATGTAGAAGAAAGATAAAGGATTCATAAGTGGGCGCCAAAGAGTAGTCATAATGGTGAACCATTGATTTGGGTGGATAAGAGGGTCAGTGATTATATGAAGGAAAACAAGGAAGGGGCAGTGGATTACATGTCCAGGTGGGGTCTGAAGCCAGATAGACATGTGCATTTAGGAGATTAAATTCTGTTTCTCTTTTCTCTCCCCTGTACCACAAGCAACTTTCCTAGCATCCTTCAACTATTCCTTGCACTGTGGCCCTCCAGAAAACCTTTTCAGGCCCCATAGATTAGGTTGGCTACTCTTCCAATGTGCTCCTATAACACTCCATGTGTATTAGTCATGATCCATTAAAGTAAGAAGAAAGAAAGCATTCAGACTGTTTGGGTAGGCACGTGAAAACGTCTGTGACGGTTCATAACCCAGTCCCTTGGTGTGATAGAAGAGTATCCCCCCAAAATGTCTACATCCTAATTGCCAGAGCCAGTGGCTAT
>PVKE010031811.1:0-18829 GCA_004027555.1 Craseonycteris thonglongyai
TCAGATTCATATGGAACTGCAAAAGACCTGGAATTGGGAAAGCCGGGATGGCTCAGTGGGTTACGGTAAGCGCTCGCTTTGAAACCCTGAGGACCGAGGATCGAATCCTGGCTCCGGCCCAGGCGGACCCATGTGCTGAACTGGGGAGTTCCCACAGTTCAGTTCTCTCTTTGTCTCTGTCTCTGTATCTCTCTCTTTTTCTGTCAAAAATAAAATAAAAATTAAAAAACCTGGAATTGCTAAAGCAATTCTCCGAAAAAAGAATAAGGCTGGAGGCATCACGCTCTCCAACTTCAATCTATACTACAAAGCGTCAATAATCAAAACAGCTTGGTATTGGCAGAAAAATAGAAATATGGACCAATGGAACAGAATCGGAAACCCAGAAATAAATCCACAAATATATGGACAGATTATTTTTGACAAAGGAGCAAAAAATATACAGTGGAGAAAAGAAAGCCTCGTTAGTAAATGGTTTATGCTGGGAAAATTGGAAAACCACGTGCAGAAGAACGAATCTGGACTGTGAACTGTCACCATATACCAAAATTAACTTAAAAGTGGATTAAAGACCTCCACATAAGACCTGAAACAATAAAGTGCATAGAAGAAAGCATTGGTACTAAACTTATAGAGCTTGGGCTCAGAGAACACTTTATGAACTTGATCCCAAAGGCAAAAGAAGTAAAAGCAAAAATAAGTGAATGGGACTGTATCACACTAAAAAGCTTCTGCACTGCAAAGGAAACTGTCAACCAAGTACAAAGGAAACCAACCGAATGGGAGGAAATATTTGCAAACAATGCCTCTGATAAAGGGGCTAATATCTAAAATATATAAAGAACTCATACAACTCAACAACAACAAAAATGATTCAATTAAAAAATGAAGACCTAAACAGACACTTCTCCCAGGAAGACATACAGACAACAGATACATGAAAAAATGCTCAACATCACTAACAATTAGGGAAATACAAATTAAAACCACAATGAAATACCACCTCACACCTGTTAGAATGGCTGTAATCAACAAGAGAAGGAATAACAAGTGCTGGAGAGGCTGTTGAGAAAAAGGAACCCTCATACACTGCAGGTGGGAATGTAAATTGGTGCAACCACTGTGGAAGGCATTATGGGGATTTCTCAAAAAACTAGGAATGGAATTGCCATATGACCCAGCAACCCCTCTCCTGGATATCTACCCAAAAAACCTGAAAACCTTAATCTGCAAGGATACATGTACCCCAGTGTTCATTGCAGCACTGTTCATGGTGGCCAAGTTGTGGAATCAACCAAAGTGTCCTCTGATAGATGACTGGATAAAGGAGTGTACATTTATACAATGGAATACTACTCAATGGTAAGAAAAGATGAAGAACAGTCATTTGTTACAACATGAATGGACCTTGAAAATATCAAGCAAAATAAGTCAAACTGAAAGAATCAAACATGACCTCACTCATAGGTGGAATATAAAACTGGAGGTAACAAAGAAACAAAAACTCATGGATACAGTTGATAGTTTAGTGGTTACCTGAGGGTAAGGGGGGAGGTGGGTGGGAGAGCGAGGGTGGGGCAGTGGGGAGGGGGCATCAAATATATGGTGATAGAAAGAGCTGATTCTGGGTAGTGAGCACATAATGCAATACATAGACAATGTAATGCAGAATTGTACACATGGAAACAATGTAATTATCAACCAATGTCACCCCAATAAATTTAACAATAAAAAAAAAACTACATCAAAACAGGAAAGAGGAGATGGTTGTTTTTGCTTGGAACTTGAACTAAGGTAGGAAGGAAATGAACTTTTATTGAACATCTAATGAGAGTCAAGCACTGTACTAAATGTTTTACATATATCATCTCATCTAATCCTTCAGTTCTGTGAGGTATAGAAAGAAAAAAGATCAAGGTTACTCAGCAAATAAATGGCAAATTAGGACTCACCTCACTTCTTTCTTTGCCAAAGGCCTTGTTCTCTGTATATACTGCACTTTTGGAGAAAGGGTGGAAGGGAGGGGGAGAGAGAAAGAGAGAGAGTATTTGTGTGTGTTTGTGTTTGTATTTATTCATTTATTTAGTGATTTCTAGGCTGGGCAGTGCATTAGGCACTAAGAATTCCACAGTGAACCTAAAATATCATCCTTACCTTCATAGAGCTTACATTCTGGAAGGAGATCCGGAGAGTGCTCTGTATAGTATGTCTAGGTTAAGGTAAGTATTCTGAGGAAGAAGGAAGCAGAATAAGGGTAACAGGGAATACTGGGACAGGCCCTGTTTTAGAATATGTGGTCAGGCAAGGCATTTGATAAGGCAGCAGTTGGCAGGGACTTGAAGGAAGCCGTGCAGATATCTGGGGGTTGGGTTCTCCAGGTCGCATTAAGGTCTGAATGTGCTTGCCATGTTTGCAGTACTGAGGCAGAGCAGTATGCTGACCATACCCTTTCTGATCTCTTCCTTTTTAGAAGTAACGAAAATTCTTCTGTTTGCTGCCCAAGCATCTCATCACTTAGTACCCCCAGAGGTGAGAACTCTTTTTTTCTTTTTCCATCACCAAAAAGGATTTATCCCCCAAAAAGAAAGAATTGCAATTTGCTACATGCAGACACAGTCATGAGCACACTTGAACTGAGAACTTTGAACCTTCTGCCTTGATCTAGTGCAGTTTGCTGACCACTGATCTAGTGCATGCATAGCAAGCAGTGCCACTGTTAAATATATCATGGTGGCTTTTCCCATGTGAATTACCATCCGCTCCCCTTTATTTATTTATTTATATATATATTTTTTTAAGATTTATTTTTATTATTTTTACACAGAGAGAGACAGAAGGGGAAGGGCCCAGATCAGTCTTTACAGTTGCACGTCATTGGTTTTCTACATAGATTCATTCCACAGGTGGGTGTGGGGCTGCGCAAGACAGAAACTAGGCTGGGGGCCTCCTGGATGGAGCTTTCCTGGTGAGAGCTGAACTGGGGGCACACTCCAGTTCAACATATGGGTCCGCATGGGCCAAGGCCAGGATTCAATCCTTGGATCCCAGGGCTGCAAGACAAGGACTCATCCTACTGAGCCATTATTCCATCATCCCCACTTCCCCTTTTTAAAAAAGTGAGTATAAGAGATAGTAACTCTTAACACGTTCGTCGCCCAGTGTGATTCGGCTGAGTTTCTAGCAGGGCCCAAGTCCGACCGCCAGAGTGCCAGAACGTAAACAGAGCGATAAGCAGGAAATAGCAGGAATGTAATTTGAGTAACGTTATCGAACCTTTGATTCATTACAAAGTATTTAGTTCCGAAATGGGGAGAGCGATAAGCTTTTCGGGTAGAGGACTGCTTGGGATCTCACTGCAGTTATCTCAGATCCTTCATTTAGTCGAGAAGCGTATTTTTTTGAGACACACGTCAGTGACTTTTTTATCCTCAAAATGTTCATTGGACGGCATAAACGTATAATTGAAAGTGAGGAGAGTAGTGATAACGAAGTAGTGAGTTTTAGAAGAAGAGTATATCCTATATTTATATTTCAGTGCTTATTCCATTAAATTCCTTTAAAAAATCCAACTGAAAATCCTATTTACTTGAACAAGAAGAGCGTCACCCATATTTGGGTGACGGGGCCCCCACGGAAGCATACCCGTCACCCAGATTTGGGTGACACGGTGACGAACGTGTTAAGAAGATACATGCAGAAATTTAGTTACAGAATCTAAAATAAAAAAGAAATTTTACTGTAGAAAATAAAGTTGATTTTGGATAAGTTGTTGAGAATTCTGACTAATTGCCAAATTTTATGATGGGTGGTCAAGGATATCAGTCAATTTATAGTGATTATTTTTCAAAGCTGATAATTCCTTTCTTTGATTAAAATTATATTTGGATTGGATTATCCTGTGTCAAAGCAGTTCCTTTGTAATGAAAAATAATATTAAAGGAAAGCAAAATTTAATATGAGGATAGTCGAGAAGACAAGCCCAAAATGGAATATTTTCATTTCTGTCTTCTCAGTCTTGATTCCTTCCAATTCCCAAACCGAAGGTGGAGTGTTGTTTTTCCTCCTGTGAATAATCTATTGTTCATCCTCAAATGTTATAGTAGATACAGACATTTCACCAGCACTCTTCTCTTATTTCCAATTCAGATCATTCAATCATTGCTCATGACTGTGGCCAACAATTTTGTTACCGACAAGAATTCTGGGGAAGTCATGACAGTAGGGTATGTAGACCATGGCTACAGGCACTGGATATGTCTTTAATGTAGTAGGTTTGCTTTACATGACCAAGATACAAGATTTCATCTGGCAATGTGGCCTCTAGGAGAGCAGTTTAAAATAAACTTCAGTTTCTCATGAGGCTTGGTATTTTTCTTTTATTGGCCAGAATTTTGAGGAGGAAGACAAAGAAAAGATGTTTTGTCTTTCTAGTCAACATCCCGTTTGTTTGTTTTTACTAGCTTTATTTCCAGTGCATGATTGTTTGGCAATCTAAGCATTTTCCTCTGTGTCCTACCCAAAATTTCTATCTTCCCCTGAAATAAATGGTTTGTGATTGAATCACTTTTTAATCCTTAGGCAGTTCAATGGTCCTTTTGATTCATTCAAAAAACACTTTAAGTGTGAGCACAGGTTTCAGGATTGTCTAATCCAATGCTTTTCTCACTGCCAGTCCATGGACTGGGTCTGGTCTGCCAGAAATTTCCTGCTGGTTCATGAAATAGTTGAGATCACACTGAAGTAAATTTATTCTCTTATAAATATACCCTGACAAAATGAAAATATTTTATGGACCAGTGGCTGAAAACCAGGAGTCTAATCTGAATAGTTAAAATGGTGTTTTAAGAGCTGCTTTTTATGGAATTATCTTTGGAATAATGGCCCTAATGACCTTTAACTCTTCATACTTGAATTAGTCCCTTTTTTCTTTAGAACTGGGGAGTAAATGCCACCATTATTTACTGTACAAAGCAGATACTGTTCCTTATTTTATTTGTAGAGGAAATGGCAGTAAGCTATCTGATATAGAAGCCCTCTAAGGCTGCCCACTCTCACATTCTCTACCATGCTGCAGTTTTAGAGACCTGAGCCCTGTAAAACCCAATTTCTGTTCCTTTTGATTTAGTCTTTTTAGGAAACCTTCTTAGGTTGAACCATATGAAATTGCTGTTTGGATATTTTTAATTTATTTTTCCTTTTCTAGAATCAATGCTATAAAAGAGATAACAGCTCGATGTCCTCTAGCCATGACTGAAGAACTTCTTCAAGACCTGGCTCAGTATAGAACACACAAAGATAAGAGTAAGCTCCATGTTTTTCCTTGTAGACCAAAGAATATAGAGTGATTCATTTTTTATCTCAGTATACTTGTTGCTCTGGAGTTTCTAAAAGGTATTATTTTACAGATGTGATGATGTCTGCTAGAACTTTGATTCAGCTCTTCCGAACACTGAATCCTCAGATGTTACAAAAGAAATTCCGGGTGGGTGAAACATTCATATGTTAATTTAAAGATTGTGGTGTGAGAAGTTTTACAGTTTGAGTGTTAGTATTTGTGATGCTTCCATTATGAATATTGGTGATATGCGTAGCTTTATTCTTTAAGCTCAGAATACAATTGATTGAATATCATTGCCTTAACCCTGTGGAGGCCTCTTTAAAAAATAATACAGGGGAAGCTGGGATGGCTCAGCGGGTTAAGCGCTCGCTTTGCAGCCTTGGAGCCTGAGGATGGACTCCAGGCTCTAGCCCAGGGAGACCCATGTGCTGAACTGGGGTGTGCCCCCAGTTCAGTTCTTGCCGGAGCCTATGCGGGAGACTCCCAGCCCAGTTCCGGCCCTGTGCAGCCCTGCGCCCACCTGTGGAGTGAAACTATGTGGAAAACTGATGCTGTCAACTACGGAGATAGATCTGGGCTGGCCCCCTTCTCTCTGTCTCTCTCTGTGTCAAAAAACAATAAAAATAAATTGAAAAAAAAACAAAATACAGCATAGGTCGCATGTATCCAAGAGATACATTAATTACTAGTATGTGATAAAATACATGATTTTTAAATTTATTTTTAGTTATAATCTAATATTAAGTTTTATGCATTTCAGCACATACTAGTAATGTATGTACCATGTGACCTACACTGTAATTTTTTTGACTGAGGCCTTCCTGGGGTTAAATATTTTGTCGTTGGTATGTGCTCTTTGTTGATGACTGAGTCTTCTAGACTAGTCAGGCAGGCTGTTTCATCTTGAAAGCTTTTGATGTCATTAACAGACTGATCAGTCAGTGCTGATGCCAGTATTGAGCAAGCTGTTCCCCAGCCAGATACACATACCACTTCTTTGGAGTTGGGAGTGAAGAGAGATGCCTGTCTGTGACAGAGAGATGGTAATCTCAAGACTTAAGAACTGGAACAGTTACTCTATAGTAACTGCCAGTTTTCTGTTTTGGATCAGAGGAGTGCAAGGAAATAGTGGGCAGAGTTCTATAATAGCTGGGGGATTTACTTTACCCAAGGCATAAGTGGACTAATTACTGTCGTTTGATAACTTCTTTTCTGTCTGTGTGTGTGTGATTCTCCTTTCTAAATTTGTAATTGTAGATAATACTTTCCATGAATACTGTTTTGCAATCAAATTATGTTATTAAAAACAATTTCCTTCCCTTTAGGGTAAGCCTACAGAGGCCTCCACAGAAGCAAGAGTACAAGAATATGGAGAATTAGATGCTAAGGATTACATTCCAGGAGCAGAAATTCTGGAAGTTGAAAAAGAAGAAGAGAATGCTGAAAACGATAAAGGTTTATTTTTATTTCACCTTTATTTAGGACAGAATTACTCGTATATCTCTATTAAACTCAAAATCTTTATGCTGTTCGAACATTTCATTCAGCAGATATTTATTAATATTGAGCAATGATTAGGTACCAAGCACTGGTACAAGGTTTGGAGGTCAGATGGGCATGGTTCCTGCTCTTAGGGAACTTACATGGTAGTATAGGGGACAGCTCTTCCTGTCCTCCAGGGTAGCTGCCCCCTATGAAGGGTATGCTGGGCACTTGGGAAAGATAATGATTTTTTGTTTGTTGTCTAGAAAAAAAAAGATGAGAGTTAGTCCTTAGCAATCCTCCAGAATTTGTTGTTAAAGGAGAATGCTTGTTAAACTTAAAGAATGCTTGAGGAACTCCATTCTGATTTCTAGGGTTAGTCTTTATTACATTGGTTGCTAGAGTCCTGTGTTCTTCCTGTTTATTCATTATTTCAGCAAAGCTTTCTTAATCATTAGCTGTGGGCTGTCTGCTTTCAATGCAAAGATGAATGATATGGCGCTTGCCCTTGAGGGACTTTCAGAAACAGTTGAGCAATAAAGTGTTACAGGATTTATGATTGGACATAAGGGCAGGTGGAAGGTCATATCTACCTCAGAGGTTCAAAAAAGGCCTCAGGAGATGGTGACCCATGAACTGTATCTTGATTTGTAATGAATGGTAGAATAATGGGGACTTCCCAAGAAAACAGTAACGTCCTGAAGGATTAGAAAACTGTTGCAGTATAGGATACAAGATGGAATATAGTAAAATATCGAACTGGAGATTGAGTTGGGGTCCTATCATGAGTGATTGTATATGTGCCATACCAAAGAGCTGCGACATTGGCTTATAGAACATGGGTAACCCCTGAAATTGAAAGTGCCTGTGATCTTGAAAGCTGACTGTGGGGGTTCCATTAAGAACTCTAATACTTCTATTGAGATGTCTACAAGGTTCTTTTATATCCAGAATCTTCCACCTCAGTTCTTTGAATGTTTCTAATTACTTTCTAAAAACACATGTTAATATGCTTAGATGAGTTAGATCATTGCTGTGTGTCAGATAAATGTACAAGTACAGTTTCGATGGGCACAGTTTGATGGAAAGAACATGGGCTCTAGAGTCAGACATAATTTTCATGATTTTAGTGTAGGCTTCATTTTCTAATGGTGTGGCTTGGGGGAGGTTAATTAATTCAAGAGTCTCTTCCTCTGTTGATTTGTGAGTGTGAGACAAAGTGATTGTAAGGTTTTGGTTTATGGTAGATACTTGGTCAGTACGTATCCCCCATTCTTTAAATTTTAAATTGATTTGGCTTATTTAACAGTAAATATTGCTCAATTCTTGGTCCGTAGAGCATCTATCTGTATGAGGTTCATAACCTTATTTTTCTTTTGCTTAATGTATCTTAATTTACCATAAGTGTTGCACATGGAGTGAGAGTACTTACTGCTACTTCTCACACAGATGAATGGGAAAGCACTAGTCTCAGTGAGGAGGCAGGTGACGATGGGGAGTGGGTTGACGTGCACCACTCTTCCGATGAAGAACAACAAGAAATCGTAAGTCTCAAGGTTTCCTTCTACAAGTGCATCATCACTCTGATGGTTATTATGACTTAATTTATGCTGGGCCTTCTTGGGTAATTAAGCTTTCACTTGAGTTAGCAGCCCTGTAAGCCTTTGTTGTGTGTTCTCAAGTCCAAGAAGCTGAACAGCATGCCCGTGGAGGAGCGTAAAGCCAAAGCTGCAGCCGTCAGCACCAGCCGAGTTTTAACTCAGGAAGACTTCCAGAAAATCCGCCTGGCCCAAATGAGGAAAGAACTTGATGCTGCTCCCGGGAAAGCCCAAAAGAGGAAATACATTGAAATAGGCGGTGATGACGAGCCCAGGTACAACAGCTCATACAGCAGGTCTTCAGTCAGCTCGCGTGGTAATGAGAGTATTAGGGAAAGGAATGCCACCCTTGTTTCATATTATATTTATTCCTTCATCCCAGGGGTGAGTTACTTTCTCTTCGGGACATTGAACACCTTCATAAAAAGCCAAAGTCTGACAAGGAGACCAGACTAGCAACTGCCATGGTGAGTGAGGCATACCTTCCCCTCATCTCTTAAATAGAAAGTATAATAGTTTGGTGATTACCTGAGGGAAAGGGAGGAAGGGAGAGGGAGAGTGGGGGAGAGTGGGTGGGAGTGGGCACCAGATGTGTGGTGATGGAAGGAGAGTTGATTCTGGGTGGTGAGCACATAATGCAATACATAGGTGATGTAATGTAGATTTGTACATCTGGAAACTATCTTAATTGTTACCAGTCAATGTCACCGCAATAAATTTAACAATTAAAACAAAAAAAAGTAAAGGAATGAAATATGACCCAGAATTTGCATAGGCACAGAACAGCAGTATTTTATTTTAATGTTTTAAATAAAGTTATGATGAACATAGACTAAAATGCATAGGTATGAAGTATTCAGTTAGATGGGTTTTAACAACTAGATAGCCATGTAACTACCATCCGAAACCTTTGGAGCATAGAAAAACACTTATTACGTGATTTTAAAGTGGCTCATTACATTTCTCAAAGTTATTAGGAAAGCAAGGAACTGTTTATATTCATCAATGAAAATCTTGAGACAGTGGGAGTCTGCCTCTGGCAAGTCCCGTGGCTGTTTGTGATTACACCCTGCTGATTGCACCCTGCTTATATTTCCAGTTTCATTTTCTGTCCCTTTACTTATTTTTGACACCAACCCATACTGGTTCCACATCATCTGTGCTGAAACCTGTTTAGAAAAGTTTAAGAACCCCTGTTGTTTCTCCTCCACACCTTTGCATATACTATCCCTACTTCCTGAAACAGTCTACCCTTTCTCTCCTTTCACCCACCATGAATGCCTTTCTCCTGTGGAAAACAGCTCATGGGCCTCCCTTCCTAGGAAGCTCTTCAGACTTCACCAGACTGAATTTTGACCTTTTCTTCCCCTGAGCTCCCTTGCCCCATTACATCATGGCCCTTCTCCCTTGGACTGAGTCACTGGGGAGCAGGGACTGTGCTCCATTCCTCTTTGTGTCCTTGACATCCAGTAGAGCACCTGGCACAGAGGAGACGTGTGCACTGATAAGATAACTCCTGAAGTGTTTATGTGTCTGTGCTAATAGGCTGGGAAGACAGACCGGAAAGAATTTGTGAGGAAGAAAACCAAAATAAATCCATTTTCCAGTTCTACAAATAAAGAGAAGAAAAAACAGAAGAACTTTATGATGATGCGGTACAGCCATGATATCCGCTCAAAAAATAAGCGTTCCTTCCGAGAAAAGCAGGTGCGTTCAACTTGACATTTGACTACAATAGTATTGTCATTCTAAGATTCTTTTCCATTAGTGATGGACTTGTGCCCTCTAAAGATCTTGCATCATGTGTGTCTTAGAATAAATTGGGAGTGTTATTGGGGAGATGGAAGGTAGTCAGGGCATGTAAATCCTAGACCTGACTTGGTTGAAATTCATCTCTGTGACCATAGGGACTCTGTTTTCTCCTCGTAAACGGGTGCAAGCTGGATGATCTCTAAGGTCCATTCCCGTGCTAAAATTCTGACATTTCTTATGTGAAATGCAAACTAAATAGTTCTGTTGTTGGTGTGATGCTTCCTGGGTGTGCCCTTTTGCAAAGCCTTTATGTTTACAAGCCTTTGGGATTTCATTTTATCCATTTTCAGTCTTTGATGGTTGGTTAGTCCTGTGTTGGTCTTAGTTCAGTAATTCAGTGTAGTAAAATAGATTTATGTTGTAATATCTTCCTCTGCTGGGGGTGTACCAGAGTCTGTGTAACTGTGTTCTGAAACATCTCCAGGGAATTGGGTCAAGGGTAAAGTAGTCCCATATTCAGAACCAGTGTTCCAAAATGCTGGCCAAGGACGAGCCTTCCAGGGCAGTCTTCTATCTATGTAGAAACCAAGTTGTTATTAACTGAATTAAGATGCCATTTAAGGTCTACCTGTCTATTTAATCTTTCTAGTTGAGAACTAGAAAGATTAAATAGACAATATGTAAATAGTAAAGTGACAGCATTCTGAATAGAAGTTGTTGAAATTGAAGTCAAAGGAAGGGTGTCATTTAAGATATTTTTTTAGAGATATATTTTATTGGGTTTTTTTTGACAGGGAAAGATAGAGACAGCGAGAGAAGGGGGAGGTCCCAGAGCAGTCCCCGTGGTTGTATGTCATTAGTTTTTCGACATAATTTCATTCCACACAGGTGGGCATGGAGCCAGCCATGCAGGGCAGGAACAGGGCCGGGGGCCTCCTGCATGGGAGGCACGCCCCTGCAAGCTGGGGACCAAACCGGGGACCTCCTACATGGAAGCTCACCCCGGCAGGAACTGAACTGGGGTTCCCCCTTCATGGGAAGCACACTACAGTTCAGCATATGGGTCCACACGGGCTGGGACTGGGACTGGGACTCGATCTTTGGACCCTGGGGCTCAACCCACTGAGCCATCCCGAAATCCCCAAGATTTTAAATTTTGCCAGTTTAAATTCATAGTTGAATTGAGTAATTCCATTGTTTATCCTTTACCAGCCCTTTGTAAGAGTTTATGGTTGAGGAAATAGTAATAGTCTGTAGGCCTTACTTCATTATAAGGGTTTTATGACCTTTCTACATTTTAGCTAAGAGTGTACCTGTATTCCCTATTTCATGGTTGTTTTTTTTAGCATGCCTTTTTTTGGCATGATAGAGTAACCTGGCTTTGTTCCTTGGCAGTATGTTGATTAAATCAGCATACAACTATATGAGCGGGTACTATAATTAAACCAGTTTTATAGAAGAGAAAATAAGAAATAGATGAATCTGAGAAATATCTCCTTAGCCATGCAAATTAGGGTAAAGTGAACTTTTTATTTTTTCCTACCTTAAGTATCCCAGTTATTCTGCTTATCAGACCCAGATATGAGCTAAAGGCAATTTATGTAATTACTAAATAAGTTAAAATCAGTAAGTCAGTAACTTCAAGTTATAAAATTTAAAACTTTAGATGTAGAGCCAGGCAACTCCCCCCACACTTCCCCCCACCTCCAAAAGAAATGAACACACATCTTGTTAAAATTCAAAAGCTAGAGATCTTAAAACAGTTTCTAGGAATCAGAGTGGTGCTTGGGAATTAATGGAATAGGATCCATCACACACTTCACATGTACATACTGACCTTAGTTATCGTATTTTTAAATTTGGGTTTATTCTTGATAGCCTTTACAAGGGCTTTCATAGGTTTACTTTAAACATTGGTCCTACAGTCTTCTTTTTCTCCACATTTTAAACTCTTCATTTTCAAATTTAGGAACGCAGCTCCTGTTTAGGGAAGGGCTCTGGGGGATGAAAGCCTGGAGAACCTGTTGAAGTAGAATACATGATTCACTACTTTCAGTTCCCCTTACATACATCCAACACAAAAATAAGTAAGTAAGTTACAAATTAGCCCATAGTGGTTTTGACTTAAACCACAAATGTCAACCACAATTTTGATGGAGTTATTTTCATATTTGGGCCATTAAGTGTTAGTATTTGATTACTGTAAAATTTTCTTAGCTTACTATAAAAATTTTTTTAGTTCACTTACTGCATTAAACAAACCCATTTGAAAATCTGCAAATAAGGGAACATTTTTGTGTTCCAAATTGCATATATAGTTATCTTATATCTGCGCAAGTGCTGAATACTGTTTAAAACATCTTTAAATGGTTCATGTGTGCCATATTTAGTAGACTGTATGTGATCTTGGAAAAGGTGATTGTGAAAAAAACCTATGTTCCTGTTGACTTTAATTTAGACAGTGTTCCACCCACAACTCGAGAATATTAAGAGCTATATAGACCAGAGAAGTACCATGTATTATTCCTGGAGACAGGTGATGCTCAGTCCCTGTATTCTGTAGCTGCTCCTGTTTTGAGCTTTTGTCCCAGGAGTCAAGAGCTTCACCAATTTCCTAGTAGCAGGTAGGTCTCAGCCTGGTTACAGATTTGATCTGTTATAGAATATTTCACTGTTTGTAGTTTTTCAGGATTATTTATTGACTTTGTGATTTCATTCTGGTATACTTCCATATAACCAGATTAGTATAATGGGGTACCCAAGACTTACCATGTTTAGATAGATATATATATATTTTTTATCTTCCAGTTGGCGCTACGAGATGCACTTTTAAAAAAGAGAAAAAGAATGAAGTAACCTGGACAAGCAAATTTTCCATTCCAAGGAGAAAATTCCAAGGAAATTTGTGTCATTACTCTGAAAATTAGTAAATCAAGAATGTTTACATTAAAAAGTCCAGAAACACTGAATTGTGAAAACTAAAGTAAATTTGGTAGCAGTTTGCTATTTTTCTTTTGGAACTGGGTAGTAGTGTGAATGTTTCAAATGTAAATAGTAGTAGTATTGTAAAATCATTTTCATTTAGCTTTCATGCAGAGAAATTATTGAGTGCCTACTGTTTGTCACTATAGTTATAAAAATGCCCATAACCCCTTACTCAAGGCATTCACTGCCTATTTGGGGGATGTGGGCACAGGCGTGTATATGTGTATTTACAGGGCAGTGTAAATAGTTCTCTGGTAGAGATAGGTCCATATTTTGATGGGGTCACAGAGGCCTTACAGATTTACTCTCCAGGGGATGAGAGTTACATATTCTCTTAAAACAGGACAATGTTACAAGAGTAAGAGGTTCTTACTTGTAAATAGGCTTGCCTGCTGAAAACAGGTCCCTGCTGTACAGATTTTGGGTAGACTATTTAGGTTTTAGTCCATCCAAAAATTTTAAATGTTTTTTTTGAAAGCCAGGTTAAAAAAAACCTCGCTTTTTAAATTGCCTGAAATATAAATAGTAATCTTGGAATGTCTTCAGATCATTTGAGCTGTTTACTCTTCCACAGAGGATAAAGAAATCAAATTGTTCTCTAGCCTTTTTATTTCAGCTGTAATATTTTTAGCCCACTGTTTGCCTGTGTCCATAAAAGTTTTTTTAGTATCAAATAGGTACTCTTATATGTGTTGAGTGGCTGTGTTGGTCTCTCTGCCTTACGTATACTTGCGGAAATTGCAGGGAACACAAAAGCCATGGTCAGTCTCTGTTTGCAAGTTGTTGCATTTGGAAAGTTTGATGCCTTTTACCTCATATTTCTTAGATGATACTGTGATAGATGAGGAAATTGCTCTGTATTGCTTTAAAGTAAAAAGTAATTTTCTGCCCAACCAGAATTAGAAAGCAGCTTCTAAAACTACTTTTCTTACTCCCTTTCCAGTATCTTCTGAATTCAACTTTAGTTTTATTTGAATGAAGCTTTGTGACTTTCTCCAAGATGCCCCGGATCACTGGGGATTGATTACTTATAAAGACCTTAAGGTTTAATGATTTGTACTGGCCTGGTGAGGGGAGTTCTCAGAGTCAACTCCAATAACCCCAAAATTTCAGTGTTTCACAGGAAGTGTCTGATGCAAATTTGAATGTTTCAGACTGAAAACTGCTCTCTTCTCTTTTTGCATTTTTGAACTTAGTATCTCCTCATGTGTCTAGCTCAAGAGAGGTAAATAAAATTCAGAATGGCATAGCAGCTAGTTCCACAGCTTTGCTGCATGAACTGTGATGGTGCCTGGACATTTTGTCCTTCCACTAGCCTTCCCCACCCCACTTAGATGGCGAGAGACCAAAGTCCAGTCTGTGTTCTGACTCGGTTCTCCTGTGGCTTCACCTTGCTCTTAGCTGAGGTTTATATGCAAGACAAAGGTGCAGTTTTAACTCTCTTTTAGTTCTTTAATCCCATGGTATCTTATTTCTTTCTGACATCTTTTATTATTTTATAAATCTCTTGAGAATATTTTCTGTTTACTGTAAATTTGAAGATCAGATCCTCACACTGTTGGATGCTGCCAGCAAAGGCAGAGTGACCTTTCAGGGTGACCGTTACCTTGAAGAAGTCACCAGGGTCTTACTCAGCTTCAGCTTTTGTCTTAAATTTTTGTCAACACCAAGAATGAATCCATTTCTGGGATGAGCTCACACTGTCTGAGCTCATAATATATATAAAATGATGTATAAATCTAGAATTCTGATGTACTGTGTATGTGATCTTAGCAAGTTCCATTAGAAAATAAGGTGCATAAAATGCAAACTCTATCCCTTGCCATATCCTCAGTGCTCAGCAAATATTTGAAACATGATTTAATTTCTAACTCTCCATTTTCTAAGTATAATAGAACTTACCTCATTGATTATTCTGAGAATTTTGAGAACTAATGTTTATAAGCACTTAGCATGGCATTTGCCACACAGGTAAGCATTCAGTAAATTTCTCATCAAATATTAGATATCTGTTAGGCTTTTATTTTATTTTTTGCTTATTTTACTTGAAATAACAGTTGCAGTTGCTACAGATACTTGTTTTACACCTAATCCATTTGGGAAGTGGGGACTAGTTTGAAATACAGAAATGTGTATTGAATGTTCACGATGTGCAAAGCACTCTGCTAGAAGCTGTGTGGGTTGCAAATGAATGTCCTGTCATGTAGAAACTGTCCAACGAAGGAAGTAGACAAAGTAACTATAATGCAAGTCTGCTATAAAGCGATCAAAAAAGGCACAGCCTCTGGCTGGGGGCCTCCTGAAGAAGGGGCAGTTCAGCTGGCAGGAAGGTGAAATGCCTGTTTGCTGACAAACTGATGAACAGAGCAGAGGTAGGAATACATTTCTGAGTCATGAAAGACAAGGTTGTGGTTTAAACAATTTTTTAAAGGTTATAGTAAATAAAATTTTTTTCATTACTTCATATTCTAATTCCTTGAAAATGTATAATCTGTGTAGAGTGTGATATGGCACCTCTGTGGTAAACAATGTTTATAATCATTTGGAAGCCTGTTCTTCAAACTATTTTAGTTAAACACTTTTTAAAACTGTTCTACCAAATGACATCTTTTCATTATGTAAAAATAATGAAATTACCTATTGCTTACATATTTTTAGAATGCATTATATGAGATTTTAAAAAGATATTGACTATGAATAGGAAGGTAAGATACTGACCTGGAGCCTTTTCTCTTTTACAAGGAAATAACCTTTTCTTCCTAGTACATTCTTTGGTCTGCACTTGTTTAAAAATGCAAGCAAGAGCAGAAAGCACAGCTAATTCTGTACTATATTATATTTGTATAGGGCACTTGTGTGGTAATCTTATTTCTTTCTGCAGATTCTGCTTTCATTGTTTTGTCAGTTCTATCTCAATATGGAAATGGTTATAAACTATGATTTATCCACATGATGGAATGTTAAGCAGCCATTAAAATGTTGACAATAGGAAATGCTTATAAATGAAAAGAACAAAGTTTATAGTATAATCCAGTCACACATGAGAGAATGAGAAATAATAAAAGCCCAAGAGGAAATATGCCAAATATTAAACATGGTTTTCTTTGGTGTTGGGATCATGTGAGAGGTTTTATAATTTTTCTTTCTACTTCCTGGATCTTTTACAGTGTGCATGGTTTTACTTAATGTCATTGTATAAGAAACAAAAATATTTGAGACCAGGAAATAAAGGTGCCTTAAGACTCTTTTGTGAAAGTATTAAATCAGAGGGGAATGCACTTAAACCAAGGCAAGGATTGATGTGAAAATATGCCAAAAGAGTTGTGGTCTTGCCTTCTTACCCACTCTCACACTTGTTTACTGATAGGGTACTAGACAGAATCATCTTACTCTAGCCAGGATTACCAGATGTAGTAAAAGTGCTCATTAGCACAATTCTTAGGGAAAATAATTTGTAGTATGTACCAAGAGCCTACGTGAGAACCTTTTGCCTGAACCTACTTTTGAGAATCTTGTCATAGAAAATGATCCAAAATATGGCAAGAGACGTGCTTGTTCTGCTGCAGGTAATAGAATATGCATCTATAAATGTTCTAACCAAATTGGAGTCTGGCATGAGAAGTCAAGTAGACACTTGCTGGGCGCCACTCAGTGATGCCCTCAGGATCGTGGGCTCCTTTTCCGCATTCTCATTCTTAGTGTGTTGAAGCCAGGCTCTGGATTCAAATGGTGGTTCTGGCACAGCTGCATGGCCATGGGCAAGTTCTCAACAACGGAGATAATACCTTTACCTTCCTAGACACTTTTTTTCTGTGTTCAAGGCAACAAGAAGAGGTAAAACATCCCTTTTACTAGGAAAACCAAAGCTTTCACAGTATCCCTGCAACAGACTTCCCTTAGGTCTCGTTAGTCAGAACTGGATCGCATGGCTGCCCTACCAACAAGGAAAGCCAAGAAAGCAGGAAATAGGATTATTGGCCTCTCAACTTAGATGCACCATTAACCATCCCAACAGAAGTGGGCTTCTGTTAGCAAGAAAGAGGGAAATGGATTTTGGATAGGCAACTAGTAATGTGTAGCACAAGCTGTCTGTAGGAGAACAGTCATTGTAAAATAATTTATAGAGTAGCAAAAATGGGTGTAGAAATACCAGATACGGGAATAGTTAAAGGAACTTGGGATATAGTTACTAGGTGGAATATTCAACCATTAATCACTGAGATAAACAGTTATTTTACAGGCAAATAGTATGGAAAATGTTATTTTCAAAAGCAAAGTATAAAATGTGACATTTTTCACATTTTTAGTTGAAATTGGGATGTGTGACAATTTTTGCAGCTAAATGATAGTCTTGACATAGTTGTCATTGCCTGCACTTTCATGAAGTTTTATCTTAAAATCTTTAAGTTGACGTCTACTAAGATCAAGCATCAAAATTTGCAGAAGGGAAGTCAGTATCTTGTAAGAAAATTCTAGAAAACACCTTTTTTTTAATTTTAAAACTTCATTAATGTGTAATATGCACATTAGAAAAATACAAGTACCATTAAGTATACTTAGCTCAATGAATTTTCACAACTTGAATACATCCTGTTATTAGCACCCAGACCCAAGAAATTACCAACACCTTGGAAGCCTCCCTTTTTATTGGAGAACTTAAGAAATGCATTACCAGGGTTCTTAATGGCACGGAGTGATGTGTACAATATGGGCATCTATGATACCAAGTCAAATGATTCAGAAGAGTCTAATTTTGAATGCAAAAAAACTTACCTGATAACCAATTTCACTTTTAAAACATGTATACCGTATTTTCTGGCGTATAAGACGACTTTTGAAACGAAAAAAAGTCAACCGGAAATCGGGGGTCGTCTTATACGCCGAGTATATCCCGAAAAACGTCTCGATATGCCGCTAAACGAATTTTCCAACTCGATCCCGAAAATCGTCTGGATATGCCGCTAAACGAATTTTCCAACTCGATCCCGAAAATCGTCTGGATATGCCGCTAAACGAATTTTCCAACTCGATCCCACACCAGTCACTGCAAGGCTGCTCGGAACCGCCTCTCTAACTCAGCCAATCCAAGCAGGCTTTTTATGCATGCAAATTATACATGTTCTGTACCCGAAGCTACACTGTGTTCTAGTAAAAAGCCTGCTCAGATTGGCCAGAGTCAGAGAGGCCGTCTATTATAACCTTTGAACCTTTGCTTGTTGTGATTGGCTCACCGTGGTACATACAGTTGCAGCAGGAACGTTCTGTGTAGCCAAAGCTGCTGTATCAGGACACATGCATAGTAGCTAAATTGACTGTATTAGAGCACATCCAATGGGCTAAAAGGTACAGTGCCTTTATAGGACATTCTGTATGTAGCCAATGCTACAGTATTAGGGCACATACAGTGAGTTAAAAGGTACCGTAATAGAACATCCTGTGTGTAGCTGAAGTTACAGTACTGTATAACCCCGGCCTCAAAGATTAGTGGGTGTACAACAAATGGCTGGTAGAAAAGAACCCATCATGGCTCCAGCAAGAAGAAGGAAATTTGAAGCCAGTTTCAAACTGAAAGTTGTAAACTTTGCCAAGGAACACAATAACTGTGCTGCGGCAAGACAATATGGAGTAACAGAAAAGATGGTCCGAGACTGGAAAGCAAATGAAGATGCATTAA
>PVKE010031812.1:0-18829 GCA_004027555.1 Craseonycteris thonglongyai
GAGACCTATGGACACACCCAATAACTTGGTGATTGCCTGAGGGAAGGGGAGGAGGGGGGAGGGAGAGAGGGAGGGGAGGTGGAAGAGGGCACCAGCATTATGGACACACTCAATGGTTTGGTGTTTACCTGGAGAGGAGGGAGAAGGGGGGAGGGGGGAGGGCGAGTTGTGTGGGGAGGGGGGAGTGGGCACCAGATATATGGGGTTGGAGGGGGACCTGATTCTGGGAGCTGGGCACATGATGCGATGCATGGGTGATGTGATGTGGAGTTGTACATTGGGAAACTGTCTGATTGTTACCAACCAATGTCACCCCATTAAATTTAACAATAAAATATAATAATATTAAAAAAAATTCAAGAAAAAGGGTGTAAGCTCTCTAACAGCTGCTTGTATAATAAGCTGTTCCTGGTAGTTCTCAAAATTGATTCTGAAAACATTGAATAATATTCTCTTGCAAACAATTTGCTCATAGTGTATCATTATTAATAAATATTAATTGCTCAATTATACACTTAAAAATAAAAAATATTTATTGATCATTGGAGTAGGATCAATATTCATTCTTTTCCTCCTCATTTTCTTCCATCCTTTATTCTTACCTGCCTCTTCCTTTTTTCTCTTTCTTTCATCCCTTTATGAACCTGTGTAAAAATGTCCCTGGGATATATATACTCAGGAGCAGAATTGCTTTGTGCATTTTATATATTAATCTACTTGTTGGTTTTAGACAATATCTCTTCCCACTCTGTCAGCTACCTATGAGCTTTGTCTATGTGGTGCCTTTCAGTGAACAGAATTTTAATTTTGATGTCATAAAATTAAGGTTTTGGTTCTGGTCAGGATGAAGTAAGCACACCTTTCCTTCCGAATGTAAGTAAAAATCCTGAACAGAATGCATTTAGCAGTTGATCACCTGATTAAAAAAAAAAAATCAAATTCTCCATAGAATTTAAGTAAGGCTCAGATTCATCAAGAGCTATAAATTTTCCTCTAAAAGATACTTTGGCTGAGTCACATGTATTTTTGCATGTATTATCGTTCAGTTTTACATATCTCTTAATTTTTTAAAAATTATTTTCAGCAGTTTGATTATGATATGTCTGGCATGGAATTTGTTGTTTGTCTTATTTGGGATTCATTGAGTTTCTAGAATCTTTAAGTTTATGTCTTTTGCCAAACTTGGAGAGTTTTCTGTCATTATTCCTTCAAATCTTTTTTTATGCCCTACTCATGAGTCCCCAACTCCCGGGCGAGGGACTGGCACCATTGTGGCCTGTTAGGAACCAGGAACCAGGCAGCACAGCAGGAGGTGAGTGGTGGGTGAGGGAATGAAGCTTCATCTGTACAAACAGCCGCTCCCCATTGCTCGCATTCCCGCCTGTGCTCCTCCTCCTGTCAGATCAGCAGTGGCATTAAATTCTCATAGGAGCATGAACCCTACTGTGAACCGCGCATGCGAAGGATCTAGGTTGCACGCTCCTTAGCCTGGTGATCTGAGGCAGTGATGCTAGTGCTGGGGAGTGGCTACAAATACCGATGAACATTAGCAGAGAGGTTGGACTGTACAGAGACCATCATAAATCAATTGCTTGCAGACTCCTATCAAAACCCTATCAGTGAGTGGCAAGTGGCAATTAAGCTGCATTTGGTGGCTGGCTTTATAGTGGCAAGTGAGTTGTATAATTATTTCATTATATATTACAATGTAATAATAATAGAAATAAAGTACACAATAAATGTAATGCACTTGAATCATCCTGAAAACATATACCCCGCCCCATCTGTGGAAAAATTGTCTTCCATGAAACTGGTCCCTGGTGCCAAAAAGGTTGGGGACCACTGCCCTACACCCTCTCTCCTCTTCTTCTAGAACTCTGAAGACATGAATATTAAACCTTTTCATATTGTCACACAGTCTTCTAATACCCTTTTCACTTTCTTTCATTTTTATTCTCTATGTTGTTCAGATTGGGTAAATTCTATTCATCTATCTTCAAATTCAGTGACTATTTTCTCTGTCATCTTCATTCTGCTTATTGAGCCCATTTTGGGAATTCAAAAATTTTCAGTTACTGTAATATATTTTTCCTTCCAAAACTTCCATTTAGTCCCTTTCTGTACCTTCTATTTCCCTGCTGAGACTTTCTGTCTACATTTATTTCGAAGTAGCTCACTTTTATTGGAGCATTGTTATAATGATCACCTTAAAGTCTTTGTCTGATAATCTTAACATCTTTGTCATTTCAGTATTGATACCTGTTAAATGTCTTTTACTTATAAGATATTGAGATCTTCCTGGCTCTTTAAATGGCAAGTAATTTTGAATTGCATCTGGGATATTTTGAATATTATCTGACTCTGGGTCACATGACTATGGAGAATTTGGTAGTAGTCTGCCAGCCTCTGTTATGCTTAGATATCTGAGAATTATTTCCTAACTTTGAATTTTTCCATATAGTATTGTTTATATTTCACCAGTTCTGCTTTAGTAGCATCTTCATAAGGATTGTTTTATTCAGGAGAGCTCAAATTCTAGATTTTGAGGTCTTGGTCTATATGACTTCTTATGGAAGAAACACTGTTATCCATTGTTCTGCTTGTTTCTTCCATTTTAGCATATTAATCTATTTCAACCTGATAGGTTTTTAGCTCTCCATGTAAACTAAATTCTCCATTTTTACATTTCATGTTCATAAGAACTTTTTATTCTCCTTTTTAAGAGTTTCTTAAATCAATAATAATTTTTTCTAATTTACCATTTTTTTTCATAGTCAATATGTTAGTATGTATATCCTTTTTATTCTTAGCTAAACTTCAACCTAATAGGTTTTTCTGAAGCTGTTCAATTCTGCCTGTTACTTTTTACACTGTGACTTTTTTTTTAAAGATTTATTTTTATTGTTTTTGACAAAGAGAGAGAGAGAGAGGTACAGAGACAGAGAGAAGGGGGAGGGCCCAGAGCAGTCTCCATAGTTGTACATCATTGGTTTTTCTACATAGTTTCATTCCACAGGTGGGCGCGGGGCTGCACAGGGCAGAAACTGGGCCAGAAGCCTCCCACATTGGAAGCACACCCCAGTTCAGCATATGGGTCCACATGGGCCTGGGCTGGGAGTCGATCCTTGGTCCCTGGGGCTGCAAAGTGAGTGCTTAACCCACTGAGCCATCCCGGCTTCCCCACACTGTGATTTTTAATCTGACATTTTCAGCCTTAAGGATTTTGTTTATCTGTCTTTGATGCAGAGGTAAAAGGGAGAAAAATATTTGTGTATGTTTTGATTTTGGAGTTCTTTCCCATCTTGCTCATCCCTTTCTTCTTTGTGGCTGGTTTCCTTCTAGAGATACAGAATCAGCTCATTAGAAAAACACTTGACTTTAGCAACTTAGTTCTATAAATATGAAGTTGACATGTGCAAATTCAAGGTTCTGGACTTCTTGCTTAGTTATGAACTACTACTGTTCAATCACACTGGCAATGGAGGGTATTATTGAACTCAAATGGAGGATACAGTTTAGTTCTATAAGTCGGCTTGTAGCTTAACTGGTGAAGCTACAATGACCAGGGCATTTTTACTTAGATGGCTGAAAGGGTAATTCTTTTTTTAAAAAAAACCCTTTTAACTATCTAAAATAACAGATTTTTTTGTACAACTGAGTAAATAACAGTAAATTTAAGTGAGACTTTCTATAACTACCTAAAATCATTTTGCTGAACTTTCACATGAAACCTATGTTGTGCCTAAAATGAACGTTGTGACCTAAATTCATAATATTATCTAAAATCATCTACACACTGGTTATTTAACTGTCTTTAATTTCCACAGAGAAAACTTTAGAGAATACTATCTGTAAGAATAAAGAAAAGCTGTCACTTTAAAGAAAACTGGAATATGTATCATCTATTTCAGGGCTAGAAATATTCATTTGCCTAAAACCTAGTGTGAGCATCTTATATTCTTGGACAATTTGATGACACTGTTACATAATAGTAGAATCCTAGGAAGAAATAGGGTAATGTAAGATAATTATGGGCGTTTAAGGGGATGTAACTTGGATGAACAAACTGGGATGACCATTTGTGTGTGGGTACATGTGTGTGTGTGTGCGTGCACACACATGCACATATGCAGTCAGTAGGGGAGGGAGCTGAGGGTTGGATCTCAGCACAGTTCATAGCACTATACAGATAATGAATTTTATGCACATTTAAAATTAATTTAGGAACTAATAAAAACAAATTGACTTTCCATTTTTATGGCAGTTCCAATCTTATAAGGGAGGCAAAGATACTTTAATATAAAATTCTAAACCAGCAATTTAAGGTAATACAGGATAATATCAATAGTTAGCACCTTTTGAGTGTTGCTAGTGTTATAAACACATTGCATGTATTTTCTTAATTTAATCCTCACAGAAACTCTATGAGCTTGGTAAATTATTGTTCCTATTTTAAAATTAGGAAATTGAGTCTTGGGTCAACCAAAGTCACATAACCAGTTGGAATGGCACAGTCAGAATTAAAACTCAGCTCTCATCATACTGTGTGATTTCTTAGCCTCTCAACTTCTTTGTGCGGCAGAGTAGAAATGGGTCATGGTGAGCTGGAGAGAATAGAAAGGAAAAGGATGGAACACAGGACTGATTCTGTAAAAAGCGCTGATGCTATTGAAAAAAGTCAGAAGTGTACTAGCAAGAGATGAATCAAAAAACCATTAAAAAGAAATCTCTTATCTCCATATGAATTGTTTTTCTTTATAAGATCCATTAGAAGTGCACAATGAAAGAATAAGAAAAATAATGTTCTAAAGTAGAACGAAAAGGCCTTTCAATGGAAATATTGGGGTTTTTGAAGGATAAGCACGGTGCTTTAGATACAAAAAGTGCTAATTTAAATGACATTAGGTAGAATTTTATTTCTGAAAGCAGAAAAGTGTACTAAAGAATTGTGCCATGTCTCCCCTAGCTCAGTGGATAAGCAAGTGAGATTAAATCACCCCCTTTTAACATCCCTTTTATGTGAAAATATTTACTTTCTGAGTCATAAACTGCTGCAATTGAGCCATTGGTTTCTCTTTACTCCTTACAATTAGATTTTGAATATTGTGTTTAATGATAAATTTTTCCTGACAGGTACCACCAAGACAGCAGCACACTATCCAAGGACTCAACAGTCTGTCCTACAGATGACAAGAAGCACTGGCTTCATGGCCAAAGTGCCTTTCGACCCTTACCCACCACCTCTAGGAGGAGCCGTCAGTCCACATCAGCCCCTGGCAATCCTATCAGAGTGCCCTCTTGCACAACAAACACAGAAGAACCCGAGGGACTTCCAGACCACAAAGACTCTCCAAGTGAAATCCCTTTCAAGTGCAATGGGAACGGAAATGAGTTTTACTTAGGAAATTCCTTGCTGGTCACCCTTTTACAGAGCAAGCCAAACCTAGAGAAAAAGGAATCAGAACTTCATTTGTACATTATTTCCACAACCTCATCAATATTTCTGCACTTAAAAAGTTCATGGAACAATTATATTATAGTAAATGTCCTCATAAGTTAACCTTGACTTGAGTATTATTATTTTGTAGGGTAGCATTCCCTGTTCTACCTTTCATTTTGAAAATTTAGCCTTGGAACTTAATATTGTGAAAACACCTTGGACAATCAAGAAAATGATTTTATTCGGGCTATTACAGTAGAGGAAATTGCTCATTAATGAGTGTCTTAAAGAAAAGGAAATAAAACTGGGTTTTATAGAGGCAGGTAAATGAGGGAGTCATCAGTGAGTCTGATGAGAATCTTGAGGAAGAATGGAGACGGTCTTATCTTGGGATATTTGTGAGCATGGTGGTCTTTTGTAGTTAGGGTGATTTCTCAACCGTTTCTGCTCTCAGAGAGCACAGAGTTCAGATAAAGTTCAACAAAGTCAATATGTTTCTTTATTTCTTAGCTGTGCAACTGAAAGTAGGTTGATGGGAGTCATTGTCATAGGATCAGATAATTTTAATAAGATCACCTTGTCTAAGTCCCTCATTTTATAAATACAAATAAGTAATTTATTCAAAGAGTAATATCCTTTTCATATATATATATATAGCATAAGAATATTAACAAATATTAGCATAAGAATATTAACAAATATGAAAAGCTTTTTTTCACTCAGAAGAAGCTAAGAAGCAGGGAGTATTATAAGTGGCTAAACATTATGAAAGATTGAAAGACAACTCTAATTTTTTCTCATAGCAGTTAGAATGTTTAATGTTTAAATTAAATGTTAAATATTTAAAATTTCTCTCTAAATTTTTAAACAGCTTCCTCCAAATTAAGAAAGTAAATGAATCATAAATGAAAAGAAAATGCTGGTTTATTAAAAGAAGGTCTTATGTTCTAATAGAAAAACCAAAACTTAATTGGCTTAAAAAAAATCTATCTAAATATTTCAGAGTAACTGTTTGTACTTCCCTGAATTGACTAACTCTTAATTTCAAATACTATTATTTAATTTTGCAGCAGAAGTGTGGTTGGGGCAAGTCAGGCTAACTCACCATCCTTCTAATAATAAACAATGACAATAACTTGCATGTATTGTTATTTTCCAGTAGGAACAATTCTAATGCTTTCTGTATATTGACTCATTTAATCTGCATAACAGCCCTATGAGGTGGGACTGTTCTCATTTTATAGATGATGAAATTAAGGCATCAAGAAATTAAATGATATGCAAGTTCTCACAACTAGTCTAGAGCTGGGATTTGAACCCACATCATCTAATTTTTTTTTTTTCTATGATCACTGAAATAAATTCAGGTGGAGGTGGGGAGAGTATCTTTATGAGATGGTAGATACTATCATTAAAAATAATCTTCCAGGGGAAGCCGGGATGGCTCAGTGGTTTAAGCGCTCACTTTGCAGCCCCGGGGACCAAGGATCAAATCTCGGCCCCGGCCCGTGCGGACCCATATGCTGAACTGGGGAGTGCCCCCAGTTCAGTTCTTGCCGGGGTGAGACCCCGGCCCAGTTCCTGCCCTGTGCAGCCCTGTGCCCACCTGTGGAATGAAACTATGTGGAAAAAAACCGATGTGCAACTATGGAGACTGTTCTGGGCCCTCCCCCTTCTCTCTGTCTCCATCTCTGTATCTCTCTCTGTTAAAAACAATAAAAAAAAAAATCTTAAAAAAAACAACATACTTCCATACCATGAAAGATGGAAAATGAGTACCGTATTTTCCAGCATATAAGACGACCGGGCGTATAAGACAACCCCCTAATTTTACAGTTAAAACATAGGTTTAGGCCTATATTCGCTGTATAAGACTACAGCCTCGGAAGTGGGGGGGTAGTCTTATACAGCAAATATAGGCCTAAACCTATGTTTTAACTGTAAAATTAGGGGGGTCGTCTTATACGCCGGAAAATATGGTAAGTAAATATTTCAAACATATATGACAAAAAAGGTAGCATTCATTTTTGTAAGAATAAGATACTAATTCAATATAAACATTCAAAAGTTGTGACTTTTTGTGACATTGTTGAATTCTTTCATCAGACTGGTCTCCTTTAGTTAGTCTTAGTGATGTCTTCATAAATTTTAGAAAATTGAAAAAAATCATCTCCTCAATCAGTCAGACTTATTTTGGTTAACTGATCTCTTATACCTTGAGATCTAGAATGATCTTCCATTTAGAGGAAGAAAAGTGCTCCTGGGAAAAGCAATTGGACAACTTCTCTGTATTTTAGTTAAAATTAACCTAAGTCATCCAATTAGAAATTAATACTCATTCAGATTTTAAGGGTTTTTAAAGAGTTGAGTCTCCTTCAATAACCCATTGTATTTGTAACTTTCACCAAAAGTAATTATATCTGGGTTATTTAGCATCTCAAATTCTACAAAGATGAAATGTGGCAATTCTTTGCCTTTTATATGTTGTGAAGATAGCTAGCTACTAGAAAACTAAAGAATTAAGAGATAACATCAACTCCCCAAATTAAAATTCTATATTTAAGTCAAGCATAAACATTTGGAGAGGGAAAAGAAAGCAGCTTTTTTTTTTTTAACTTAGAGCAACAACACAGTAGATTGAAGTATAATAAATCTTTGTACACAGAGAAAAAACTGTCTGCCATGTTTAAGTGGAAAAGTTCCAGATTAATATATGAGATATAATTTAGCTAGTATTAAACAAACACATATTATTCAAAACATATACAAATATATCGAATGCATCTAATATGTATGTGTCATAAATGTATATGTTACAATTAGTATATTTTTGTATGCCTAAGAGGATATAAACCAAACTGATAACAGTAAATTACTTTGAATAATTGGATGGAAGGGGTAGGGAGAGACAGGGAGCATTTATTTTTTACTTTATATATTTATGTATTGTTTGATTTTTATAGATAATTTTAGTTTACAATAAGGAAATATGTTTAAAACTTTTAAACAACTATATAAGGAAAAATTCCCTGTGGCATTATCAAACAGTGGAATGAGTTACAACAAATTAGACACTCTAGAAAGGATTAAAGAATAGATATATGATATTGACTAAAAGTAGGGAGAACTGATTTTCAGTAAACAAAAATTCTAACTATTCTTTCTTTTTTCATCTTTCAGAAAGCTACTCTTTTATAGGCTCCCCTATGTGCTAGTGAGCTCAGTCCTGCTATTAGAGGTCAAAAGCCATATAGGTAAGAAGTGATGATATTATCAAATTTTCTCCTCTGTGCCTCTCCTAACTCTGTTGATGACAATCACATTTATACCTCTACCTCAACTCTCAGCCCTGAATTTTAGGTCCGCAAGCACAATTACCCACTGGATATCACCTCTTGTAGGTCTCACAGGAACCTTAAAATCAGCATATTCAAAATAGAACTAAGCATCTTCCTTCTGGAACCTGACCTTCCTCTTGTGTTTCCTAACATAGAGCAAGATGTCATTGTCCCCAGGTCACCTAATCCAGAGTCCTGGATGTCACCTTGTCATCTTTACCTTCTCTTGGCCTTCACCATCCCTCACATCCAGCCAATTACCACGTGATTTACTGTGCTTCTATAATATACCTGGATAACATCTACGTCTTTCCACTGCCACATGCTCAGCCCCAGTTTTCTCTGTTCTGGGCTCCTACAGCATTTTCCTAGCCTTCATTCTTGGCCTCCTCTAGATCAGACCCCATTACAACCAAGGACTCTTTCACATGCACAATCTGATTATGGAACTCTTAAGATCCTTAACACCTCTGAATGGCTCCCCATGGTCCTTAGGAGAAAGTTCTAAACTCTATAGCAGCTTACACAGATCTTCCTCATGCTCTTTTCATGTTTTTCAATCCTCACTATTGTGTCCTCTCTACTCCTTCCTTAAGCTTCTGACCCAGGTGAGCTCACAGTTCTCAGAAAGCTCCCTGTTTGTTTTTCCTCTGGGTTCTAACATGATGGCCTCTATTCTGGAGCCCTACTCTCTATGTTCTCTTCACAAATAACTTCAACTCATCAAGTGTTGGCTTACTATCACTTTAAAAAAAAAAGTCATTTCTCAGAAGTAATTTAAGAGGAGCCCCTCCATAACATTCTGTGCTTGCACATCTTGTAGCACTTACCAGTTTGTATTATGATTGCTTCTCTGATTATGTGCTGCCCTATTATGCAGTGTGTCACTGAAGGGCAGGGACTGTATCTTGGTCACTGGTACGTAGTAGGCTGCCAATAAGCCTTTATAGAATGAATGGGATTAGAAAGAGGCTGGAACTAGATCCTAAAGAGCTTTATATTTGAGGCTAAGGAGTTTGGATTTTATCCAGGTTTCATAGTTCTATTATGTTCTTGTCACAGTCAGCCTTATATTGAAGTAATTACTTACGATGTGACTATCTTTTCTAGTAGACACTGAGCTCCTAGAAGGCAAGAGTATTATCTTATTTATTTTTGTATTTCTCTTACTTAAAACAGTGCTTTGCATATAGAAAGCATTCACTGAATTGATGGCATCAACAATTTTGATATTAAGTCATGGCCAAGTTTTGAGAGGTTTACAATAGGGAAGTATATTGGGAGTCATGTAAATGAACGAAGAGTAAGCTAATGTTAAAAGATGCATATCCAATCCCCACTAAAAGAACCAATTTTCCTTGGAGGAATGACTGATTCTAGGTCTGGGGAAGGAAGTATACAAAAAGAGTCTGAAAGAGCTTGTGCCAGAATGCAAACAGTAACAAGGCCCTAACTAAGAGCACAGGATCCCGCATCAAGGGTCTCTGAACAGCCAAAGACAAGTCAATCTGAGTATCAGAAAAAATACTGAATGAGATGGCTGAAACACAATGAATATATAAAAAATTCAGAAGTATATAATGATGCATCATTGAGAGAAAGTCCTCCTTGTACCCCCACATAGAAATAAAAGTGCATGGGGGGAAGCCAGGATGGTTCAGTTTGTAAAGCGCTCACTTTGCAGCCCCAGGGATCGAGGATCAAATCCTGGCCCCGGTCTGTGGATCCATATTCTGAACTGGGGAGTGTCCCCACTTCAGCCTGCCCTGCGCAGCTCCGTGCCCACCTGTGGAATGAAACTATGTGGAAAAATCAATGATGTACAACTATGGGGACTGCTCTGGGCCATCCCCCTTCTCTCTGTCTCTGTATCTCTCTCTCTATCTCTGTCAAAAATAATAAAAATAAATCTTTAAAAGTGCATGGAACTCCCATTAGAAGTAAATATGGCACCAATTCCTTACTCTGCAATCAGCAAACAAATGCCAGGGATTAAGCATTTATCTTGCCTTTCCTGTATGAACTGTAGTCAGATGTTCAGGGTAACCAAATAACCCAAGTTGATGAGGGAAAACTCCATTTTACAGATTCCAGGTAATGAATGTGGAAGGTTTTACAGAAATTGAAAATTACCATTTCTGCAACTCTTAATTAAATAAATTAGATTCATGAAACAATCTTCAATGGATAAAACCATTAGATAGAAAGGTGAAGTGGAACCTCATATGGAGGGATTATTTTGTAAATGACTAAACCCATTGGTATCATTTACTTTGGACAACCAGATTAATGTGCCTTATTATTTGATGTAATATGAAACATACAGCACCACTTATGAAGTATCTCTGAAAAAGTTAAACCTGAATCTGACTTTAAGGTATGCATATGTCAGCCTTAAAACTGAATGAAATTCTGACACTTGTGACAACATGGATGAATCTTGAAGTTAATTATGCTAAGTGAAATAAGTGAGACATAAAAGGACGAATATTGTGTGATTCCACTTATATGAACCAACTAGAATTGGCAAGTTCATAGGAACAGAAAATAGAGTATGAGTAGAGGTTATCAGGAGCTAGGTGAGAGAGGAATGGGAATTATTGTTTAATGGGTATAGAGTTTCTGTTAAGGAAGATGAAAAAGTTCCAGAAAATGGATAGCAGTGATGATGGTTGCACAACATTGTGAATGCACCTAATGCCACTGAATTGTACACCTAAAATAATTACTATGGTAAATATTATGTTATGTATATTTTATCTCAGGTTTTAAAAAGGTAGGCATGTGTGTGGATAAGGGAATAGATGAAACAAGGATGGCAAAATGTTGAAAATTATTGAAACTAAGTGATGGGTATGTGGGGTTTCTTATACAATTTTCATTTTTGTATATGTTTGAAAATTTCCATAGTAAGTTTTTAAAAGACTTAAGAAACATAATATGCAAATACAACAAGTATTTTATTGAGATCGTGATTTTAACAAACCAAATATAAAAAGACATTTTTAAGGCAATAGAGGACATTTGAATATGGACTGGTTATTAGTACCAAAGAAATATTGATAGTTTTGTTGGGTGTGATGATGATTTTGTTAAGTGTTCATTTTATTTTGAGATGTTCTGAGGTATGTAGGGGTTAAGTGACAATGTGATTTTTTAAAAGTGATTTATTAATATTGTTGTTTGAGAGGAGAGACAGGAAGAGAGAGAGAGAGAGAAAGAGAGAGAGAAGAGGGGAGGGCCCAGAGCAGTCTCCATAGTTGTACATCATTAGTTGTGACATAATTTCATTCCACACAGGTGGATGTGGAGTTGCACAGGGAGGGAACTGAACTGGGGTCCTCCTACATGGGAGGTGACAACCTTCACTGCCATCCCAGCAGTTACCAGGTGCTCCCCAGTTCAGCATATGTTTGCACGGCCAGGGCTGGGATTTGATCCCTGGATCTCGTGGTTGCAAGGCAAGTGCTCAACCTGCTGATCTATCCTGTCATCCCCTGTGATTTTTAAAAAAGATAATAATGCAAATAATTTAGAATATCTACATGTTTTCCTATGTTACTCTAAAATAAAAGTATCAGTTTAAATTTTGGTGTTTATTTAAGGTGATTTTTAAGCTAATTGTATAATAAAATAGGCTCTAACTTTCTATATGTGTGGCTTAAAATTTATCCCTAAAAGCAAGAAGGAGAGTTCTGTCCCCTTCTTGACTCAGAAAAAGCATATTTCTTGCAAAGATCATTCCTAAAGCCAACACATTTAAAATGCAGTGATTTAAAATGCACTCTGAGGGGAAGCCAGGATGGCTCAGTGGGTTAAGCGCTCACTTTGCAGCGCCGGGGACCGGGGATCGAATCCCGGCCCCGGTCCGTGCAGAACCATGTGCTGAACTGGGAGCTCCCCCAGTTCGGTTCTCTCTCTGTCTCTGTCTCTGTATCTATCTATCTCTCTCTCTGTCAAAAATAAATAAATAAATAAATAATAAAATAAAATGCTCTCTGAGGGATACAGTATATGCACAAGATACCAAGAAATGTTCTTTGCCTGCAAGCCACCTTAAATTTAAAAGGAATAAATATTATTTGGGTTTTCAAATTAGAACTCTGTCACAAATGGTGTTCTATAACCTGACCATTGTAAACATACACACAGTGCTTTTGAGATAATGTATTAAAAGTCTTTTCTAGATGTAAAGCATTTACAAATAAGTCATTTATATTAAATGTCTGGAAAAATAATATTCAGGAAAATCTTAAGAATAATATTTAATAACGAATAATACTTAGGAAAAACAGACTTTATCTTTAGGTTAAGAATTTTTCTTGCCACATTATTTTGTCAAATTTATGCTTTTTTTAGCTGATGAAAATATAGAATGTCAACATGAATGTACGAGAGCTGTCTGGGAAAAATCCAGCCATAAGCACCTAATTTTTCATATTACGTGGCTGGGTACCTCTATTTCTCATGTTACATGGCTGGGTACCTCTATTTTTCATATTACATGGCTGGATACTTTCTGAACAGCCCTTGTAAACTTTCCCCTTATTTCTCAATTAAATAATGCAGTCCTCTGGCACTAAACTTTTTAAAATTTAAATTAGTCAAAGGCAGTTTGTCATCTTTGTAAAAGCAAATATTCTCTGAATGTTCAAAGAACCTATGACTATACATAACTACTCTGAAGAAATATAGACTCCTGAATCTAACTCAAATTTATTATGTATGACACCTCAATTTATATATGAATTGATTCTTAGTATGAAAAGATTAATGTGCTTTTTCTTATGAAATTCATTTCGGCCTTTTGAAAAAAAATAGTTTGGTATTACAATGTATTATCATAGGTGCCAAAGAATAAAAACAGTTTGTTTCTAAGGATCTTAGCAAATTGCTGACTCCTACTGGGAAAAACTGGAAAACCAATTTCAAGATATTTCTGCTGATATTGTATTTTTACTGAGCTTTTGCTTTTCTAAGCTCATTTGTGAAAACTACATTTCTGCTGTTTTCAGATTTCTTAGAAAGTTGAGGGATGGTATAATTATTTTTTAAATGAAATGTGGTAGTAAATAGAAGTGGATGTATAGGAAAGTGGGATCTCCAGGCTCATTCCTACTTTATTTCGATACCAAATTAAACATTACTGGTGTGCTAAGCTCATGTAGTACCTAAAGCACAATGGGCTAGGTACTAGCATCATCCCCACTTTACAGATGAGGAAGCTGAATAGAGAGAGACTAGGTGACTTGCCCATGGTTATTACCAGCTGAGTAGGGGCAAATCTAGGATTCTGATCAGCCCATCTACTCCTGCCCTACCCCCACCAGGCTCATAATCATGTTCTTCTGCCTCTGTGATTGCTGTCCCTGAATTTTTTTTTTTTTAAGATTTATTTTTATTGTTTTTGACAGAGAGAGAGAGAGAGAGATACAGAGACAGCAACAGAGAGAAGGGGGAGGACCCAGAACAGTCTCTGTAGTTGCACATCATTGGTTTTTCCACATAGTTTCATTCCACAGGTGGGCGCAGGGCTGCACAGGGCAGGAACTGGGCCGGGGTCTCACCCTGGTGAGAACTGAAATGGGGGCACTCCCCAGTTCAGCATATGGGTCTGCATGGGTTGGGGCTGCGATTCGATCCTCAGTCCCCAGGGCTGCAAAGTGAGCGCTTAACCCACTGAGCCATCCCGGCTTCCTCCTGAATTTTTAATGATTATTTCTCTTCCCATGTCTCCACTAGAGAAGAGACTAGTTTCAGGAAGTCTTGATTTTTATCTTAATAAGAGAGGCTCAAAACAAAAAAGGAGAGGCTCGTTGATAGGATAAGGGTAGGCTGACCAGACGTCCGTTTGAAACTGAACAATACTGTTGTTTTCTGTCCCATTTAAAACGGGACATCTGGTCAGCCAAGAGGGAGAACATCTTCGATTTTTTTTCAATACAGGGGGAGGTAGCAGGCAAGAACCAAGAGTCCATGTAGTAGTATGGGGACGAATGTCTGGTATCAAGGTTTGTGGAATAAGTGATAAAAACATTTTTAATTCAAGTCAGAAATTCTAAGAAGTTTCCACTAACCTACACAAAACATGAGACATCTCTCCTACCATTAGTTTGCACCCTGCTTTTCTGAGTCACTGGTTGTGTGACCTTGGGCAGTTTCTTCGTAGCCTCCCTGACATTCTGTAAATGCAACAGCAATCCCCGGCTCACCCGCTTGCTGGAACTGGATGAACTAGTTCAGGAAAAGCAGGCAGAGCCTGCCATAGAGTCAGTGCTCAATCAAGTGCAAGTTGCTATTACTGAGCACAGTGGGAGAAACAATATTTAATGCAATAATGTTTTCAAGTTGCTGAGAATAAGACAAGAGTCCAGTACAAGTACAGAAATAACTCCCGTGAAAAGTGGAAAAAACTGCTATGGGTGGGGGTCCCCATTCGTGGGGAATTAGGGAAAGCTCTAAAGTGCAGGTGTTGCTCTTTTCAGCTAAGCCAGCTTTTCCTGAGGTGTGGAATGTACTTGGGTCAGTGATGGGAGATGATTTCATGTGGTACTCTGACATGTCATGAGCGATTTAAAAAAAATTTTTTGTCATGAAGTAATTTTGAATTCCATGGTAAAAAGGTGATTGCTTTGTGTGTGCTTTTTTTTTTTCCCCCCAACTAGGCAGGAACTCCTGGCTCTGTGCCAGTAGTGGCAGCTTTGTAACACATGCTCATCTGCCTCTTTGTCCAAGAGAGCAGGGCTCAGGCTCCGAATACGGAGCATGTGCTTAGAATCTGTATTGCTTTCAAGCTATTTGTACAGTCACTCACTATTTATAGCAAGTAATATTGGTTTACCTTGTAAAATAGTGATACTGAGTTTACTAAGCATATTGCATATGGCTCATGGATTCTGGTGAATGGCATGTGAACAAACTCTGAGCTAGACTATGAAGGAGGGACAGAATTTTCCCGGGGACAGTGTGAGTACGCCTGATACGGGTACAGTGTGAGTAGAGGGGTGTGGGCAAAGCATATGTTTGATGAGTAATAAATAGTTCAGTTTGGGGGAATAGGTTTCATTACTGATAAGGAATAAACCTAGAAGAACAAAACTATATTAAAATCCCGTTAGTAGCAAATTTTACTAGCCTCTCAATAATCGTTGATATTCCTCAACTGCTGTCTTATTTTTTAAATGGAAAATTTTCTTCTGTTTCTGTAGATCTGAGGAGAAAATTAAACACTTCAGTCAACTTAAATCTGAACTCTTTCTTAAAGACAGTACTTTGAAGAAGACACTTTGTTTAACAATGGAACTTAAAGTAGCAGCCCAGAAAAACTTCATTCTGAAAAGACTTTTCTGGAAGGTAGGTGTTTTGTTCTATTTTAAATCTTTAAAACTTGTCTATCGATTGCAGCATATTCAAGCATAAAGTAAAATACTGTATAAATAAATGTCACCTTGTATTTTGATGTTGTATTTTACAATGCTGATTAAATCTAATGCAATCATGTCTCAACACTTAAAATGTTGTGATGTGATCAATAATGTATATGTGTGTGTTGGGGGGAGGGGGTAGATGGGAAGAGAGGAGAGTAGTAGCAAAAAGATAGCTCACCTGGGTTGGGTTGGCACAGTCAAAGGAAAAAGGTGATTAAGAGGGGAAGCTTCTGGCAGGGAGATGTGAATACAGACAATGAGATGAGTGACAGAGCAGATTTGAAGAAGTTTTACAAGCAGCTTCCCCACAATAAATACAGTACTTTGAACTATTTATTACTCATCAATAAAAATATACTTAAAATTTACTTTTGAGTATAGGACTGTTATTTAAAAGAAGTGATACCTGGGTAGGCTGACCATACATATCCTTTTAAACGGGACAGTACCATTTTTTTTTTCCTGTCCCATTTCAAACGGTATGTAGGGTCCGCCTAGTCTCACTGGAATAAATTCAAGGTGTCAGTAGGCTGAGTATAGTAGGCTGAACATATGTACCATTTGAAATGGAACAAAAAAACCCAGTACTGTCCCGTTTAAAATGGTTTGTATGGTCAGCCTACTTAGTCCTGGGGAGTCAAAACACCTTGCTGTCATTCAGCATGTTATAGAATTACCCTGTGAAACTTAGTTTCATTTTCAGTTTCAGGTGATGATATTGAGAAGCCCAGGCTAGTACTGGTGCTGGTGCTAATGAGGCTAATTCTGGCCAGTGGTCTCATACATAGTTGCCACTGTTTTATTGAGCGTTGTGACGTGCACAGGCTGCCTAACCACACAAGACAGTCGTGAGCACTTAGATTATAAGTGCTTCACACGTAGGATGGCCGAGCATCCTGGTTTGCCCAGACTAGGGTGACCGGCTGTCCCAGTTGACCACCCCACTCAATATTTAGAACATTTCTAACAGTTCAAAGGTTACCTCACGCCCCTCAGAAGTCAGTTTCCTCCCATCCCTGGTCTCAGGCAACTCTTCTGCCTCTGTCACCACAGATGAGTTTTACTCTCCTAGGATTTCACTTACGTGGGATTGTGCACTATGTTCTCTCTTGTGTCTGGCTTCTTTAGGCATAATATTTTTGAGATTTTTTTTTAATGTTGTTACAGGTAGGTGGAAGATATTTTATGAGTGAAAATTCCTAAATCAGTGAGCAAGTGGGAGATCATAATAATAAGTGATATTTATTAAGCACTTACAATGTGCTAAGTACTGTTTAGACTTTACAAATACTATCTTATTTAATCCTAGAATCAACTCCATCAGAGGATATTAAGTCTATTTTAGAGATGAAGAAACTGAGTCACGGAGTATATTTATATAATTTATCAAATGCCATACAGCTGGACCAGTGGCAGAGCTAGGATTTGAACTCAAGAATCTGGTTCCAGAGTCAGTGTGAAAAACCACCACACTATGTTAATTTATCAGGGCTCTGGGTAAGCCCAAGCACTTCTGAGAGGGCCTGGTGTACATAGATCCTGCTCCTCTTCCTCTTTTCACCCTCTCCACCTGCCATTCTCAGGTCTTCTCATGCCCTATCACCTAAATAAATGCACACATATGCCCATCAAACAAAAACTTTAAGGTGTCATTAGCGAAAAGAAAAAAAAAAGCCCTCAACAAAAATGAACAGAGGGATAGAAAAGAGAAGCAATTACATTGTATTTCTCATTAGTACCCACTTGCCTGATTTCATGGGCCAGTACTTATTTTCATGCTTGATTTATTTCATGAGACTGGATAGGAACACACACAAAAATTGGATCCCCCACTCTTAAGTCAGTGCTTATTTTGGCAGAAATAGCAGTCTACACTTTCACTGTATTAACAGAAGTATTAATATCATTCTGAACCATTTTCAAAGGCTATACTAGTGTTCTAAATTTGTTTTCCTAATAGTAAACATTTTTAACTGAGAGCTTATCTAGTCATTTCACTGTATCTTCATAAAGGCAAAATTACTTTGACAAGGCAGGAATAGTAGCCCCTATTTAATATATTCCAAGGTGACTGAATGACTCGCCTAGGATTATATAACTACTTCCAGGTGGTCTTCAATATTAATGGTCAAACCAAGTCTAGAGGCATCTCCTAGCATCACCCTCTAGACTTTAGCTCAGGGGTTCCCAACCTTTTTATACCCTAGGGCGCATTCTAAAATATCGGTAGGGCGGCAGGCACCAGCTATTTCTAAGGATATTTATTATTGAACAAGAATAAAAAATAATAAACAAAAATAATTTTAAAATAGTAAATTTATTGTACAAATTATATACACACAAACATATATACAAAACGTAATACAAAGTAAATAAAAAACACACGTATAATAAAATCATTTAAAAAAACATAAAAGAAAACATAAAAAAAAACAATGTCAGTGTGATCTTTGGCATTGCATTTCATTGGCCAGTGCCTCGTAATTAGGAGAGTATGACGACAACCCTGTTAGCAAACAATTATTAAGATGCTCATCGGTAAGTCGAGATCTATATCGTGATTTTATTAAATTCATGTTTGAAAACAAAGATTCGCATAAATACGTTGACCTGAAAAACGATTT
>PVKE010031813.1:0-18827 GCA_004027555.1 Craseonycteris thonglongyai
ACATAAAGACTTCAAAGATTTTCAGATTAAGGAGAACAATTGGGTTGTCATTTCCTCAGAACTTGGAAAGAATGGTAAAGTGAAAATTTTAATGAATATTTATTTACTTACAAACATTACCAATTAAGTACACAAAACAGTCAAATGCCATCAATGGCTGCTGCTGAATCTAAATACACGTTCATCTTGCCAATGTAGCACTTCTTCGTTGAAAAATGTCATGAATGTTTCTCTAACTTTAAAACCATCTGCTCTTGCATACCATTCTCACCGGTGGATCTATACTTGAATCGTATTCATAATGTGGCCGCTGATGGTGCTCTAAATAGCCATTCCTCAGTATATTGTGCAAACAGCATGCTGCAATTACAAGTTGTTCACATGTTTCAGGTGTGACAGCAACGGGAGAGTAGAATACTCGAAAAATTTGACTCAGTAGCCCAAACGCATTTTCCGTTACTCTGTGAGCACGAGTTAACCTATAGTTGAAGATGACTTTAGATTTTTCTTCTCGAGCTGTTATTTTACAGTATAGTTTCATGCCATGTTTGTGTAATCTGAAAGCTTCATCTCCAACGATAACATAGGGTACTACTTTATTCGAACCAGGAAGTCTCTCATCTGGAGGAAATATATTTCCTGAAAGCACTTGTTTCTCCATGACAGACTTCGCAAAAATTCCACTGTCCCCCTCTTTTCCATATGACCCAACATCTGTCTATTGCTATGAATTTACAGTTGGCATCAACCAAAGCAAGTAATACAACAGAAAAGTACTCCTTATAATTAAAAAACGTATACGGCACTCTTCTTTGTCTTCCCATCTGCAACTTAGATCAATTTTAGTTGTTATTTGGACCCTGTAATCTAAACTCACTGTGAAATTGCCCTTAGCGCCCTCCCAGCACTGCGTGCCGAAATAACTGCTCCGCGTGCCACTTTGAGCATGCGTGCCATAGGTTTGCCACCCCCGATCTAGGACTTCTATCATTAATCCTATCACTATTTAATTCTCAGATGCACCTGGTCTGCAAGGCTCTGCCTTCTGTTTGTTATGGCTCCTAGATATGTAAATTACCTACTTCTCTTCCCTGAGGAGTGTCATCAGCTTATTCTTTGGGGTTCTTTTACTCCCAAGACTAAGGATTGGAATACAATTCCAGTCTACATCCTTTCTTGCTACTCCAAACATAGAGTTATTTTTATTCTTCCAAGTTAGTTGACAAACAAAGAGCTATTTTCTTCTTATGTTGCTAAATAGGTGAAGAAAATACAGAAAACCTGTAAACATTTAAAGTTTCTTAATTTTATGAAGTTTCTAGTTCAAGCGCATCCAATCTTTGGCTTCCCTGGGCCACGTTTGAAGAAGAATTGTCTTGGGCCACAAGTAAAATACACTAACACTAACAATAGCTGATGAGCTTTAAAAAGTCACAGAAAAATCTCCATGTTTTAAGAAAGTTTACAGATTTGTATTGGGCCACATTTGAAGCTATCCTGGGCTGCATGCAGCTCATGGGCTGTGGGTTGGACTAGTTCGCTCTTGACAGATAGTTTCATAATCTCTGATATAATTTCTGACTCTCTTTTGAGAATGTAGATAATAGATTTAAAAAATATATATCCATAGAGGACAAGACAGAAATATGCAGAAATACTTCCACACAACTTTTCATGTGGGGAAAAAAAGACCAACTGTAATGGAAATATAAATATAGCATAGCAAAGAATATTTATTTTAAGTCAGAAGACTGTAAGTGTTTGAAGCATCAGAACTTTGACCCTGCTTCACTCAAGTATCTATGTATAACAATACCTAGAGGTATTATCTAACTTGCAGATTTGTGTACACTATGGAAAGATTTGATAACAGGGTTAATCCTGTAGTTTTCCATGAGAACTTTATGATAAACTATAAAGGGTATCATTTCATAAGTCTCTAGTTCCACCTTGCTCCTGGAGTTAGTCCTTAAAAATTCTGGTGTTAACCACCCCCCACCCCCCAAGATGTCATGTGTTCTGATCTACAATAAGAAAGAACTTCTTGATTTAGTACCCTTTTTTATTAAACTTTTGCTTAAGTAGGCACTTTAATACAAAATAGAAGTACTATTACTTACTTTGGAATTGAAACAGACCTGATTATTCCAGGAGGCACGCTATCTTTCAAAACAAGCTATTTATCAGTGTCAATGATGCCTTCTTCATAATGTGAGGGAGATATCTTCAAGCACTATTTATCAGGGACCCATCATATATAATGGCCTAAAATAACTACATTCTGCCATTTGTGGAAGGTACTCCTAAAATATTGAAATATGTTTGTTGCTCAAGTTACAGGTGGAGTGTTGATACCAAGTTTTGACAGTGCTTCCATGCAGGTTAGATAGAATTGAACTACGTAGCAATGCGGGTCATTGGGTCAGGGTCCAAAGATTCCCTAAACCTGATAAACATGGCAGATATGCAGACTGATCTTAAACGTTTACTTTAAAGCAATCAGGACCTCACTTAACTAATATAGGTTTCAAATTATTTTTTTTGAAAACTGATGAAATTGCATATTTGAAAGTAAATATTAAAAACTGAGTAAGAACTTTAGCTTAAAGTTAAAGCTTTAGCTTCTTGGATAGTAATCTGAAAAATTCAAATATTAGTTGTGTGTAAATAACCTGAGTTCAGTATAATATTTTCATGACTGTTTTTGGAAAAAACAAACAGACCAAAAAACCAAAATAAATAAAAAACAAACAAAAAGCCCCAAACATACAAACAAACAAACAAACAAAAATAAATATAAGAGAATGATGGCCAAAAACTGTGGAGGAACATTAAAAACATGAAATTTTATTCTACAACAGGATTTTCAGTGGGATCCAATGTTCAGTATCTAGGGTCAGAGCTGAAAAATCTGAAGTGTGAAGTATTCTGCAGTTTAAAGAGAACCATCCTAAAGAAGGAATTATTAAGACTTCGGTCAGAGTGAATAATAAGTGGCAGAACCAACTCTTATGCATCAGCTACCCTCCTCACCCACCCCCCTTTTTATAGAAAAATGACTAGGGAGGTGAGAATCATCATGAATGCAGTTACTGTGTTAGACACTTTGCTCTTCTTTCTCTTTGATGGGACCAGAGATGATTTCTTTTTTAAGGCTACTTTGGAAGTAGGAGGGGCTCCAAGAGAATTACTTATAAATAATGAGGGTTTTTAGTAGGAGAGACTGGTTGACATTGTGTTCTTTGATTGGATGTCTATTTAGCCAGCAAACTTGCTAGTGCACCTCTTGTTTTGACACAGGTGCCCACAATGAGAGATTGTTGGCCTAGTGGAGAGAGCCTATACTTTCACCATCTGGTGGGGTAAAGATGAGATCAAGGAAAGTAAACAGGCTTAGGCTTGTATTCCACTGATATGGACTGAATGCTTGTGCTATCCCGCCACCCCAGGATTCGCATGTTGAAACCCTAATCCCCAGTATGATGGTACTCAACCTGTGGGAGGTAATTAGGTTTAGATGAGGTCATGAGATTAGAGCCCCCATGATGGAATTAATACCCTTATAAAAAGAGAAACACCAGGGAAAGGCCATGCGAGCACATAAACAGAAAGAGGGCCCTCACCCAAAACTTGGTGGTGTCAACACCCCGATCTTGGACTTTCTGCCTCTAGAACGGTGAGGAATAAATGTTTGTTGTTTAAGTAGCACAGTCTATATTATTTCTTGTAATAGACAGAGGAGAAAAAGACCTTCACCCTACAGGGCTTCTTGCTGAACAAGGAGGCTCCAGTGGGAGAATGAGGTTGAACTGGAGATTAATCTGTCTCAGCAGAAAACTGTGCTGTGAGGAGACCCTTGGAAACTTTTCCAAGAAGTTATACAGCCCTCACAAGAGAATTGGTATTTGGATGGCTGCCACACATAGGGCATCAATGTCCAACCAGAGAAGCAGAGAAAGCCAACACAGAGGAAGCTATAATAGCAGCCGGTTAAATAAAGAGGCACTTGTTCCTCTGTTTCCCCCCTCTCCCTACCCGCAACAACTGAAGGAACTAGGCCCTGAAGAAAAAGGGTGGAAAAGGGAGGAGAAGAATACAGATGTATAGCTTCCCTTCACCCACCCCTCCTCCCCCATCACTACTCCTACAGTCTAGGTCTGCCCTCATGTTAGGGACTGAGGAGATTTAGATTGAATTTGAGATTGACGCTTTATATTGTGCTGAGTTTCAATAACCAAAAATTACTGGAAAGTTATAGAATCTACCAAATATGGTATAGAAGGATGGAAAAAGTGATTTGACAAAGCATTATTAAAAGCAGTGATAGAAAAAAAGGATTTCATGTTTATATTCCAATGGTTTGAGATTATAGTGATATTCATTTTGATAAAATGTCTTTAATTAATTGATTTGGCAAATAGAGTAGGGAAATAATGGGAGAAATGTGCATATGTTTTTTACTTCAGCTTCTGGAAAAAGTGAGAATTTCAAGACTTTGGGTATTTAGTTACAATAAGGGATCTGGAAGGCATTTTTGTGGTTGTGGTTTTATATGATATTAGACTTCTATATAAGAACAATTAAAAGAAAATCTTACATAATATAAAAAGCCTCTTAATTTTATTCTTTATTAAATAACAAATGTGAGAACAATGTGAGAACAATGATGAATCACTGTGAATTGGTTTTTGCAATGGACACATCTGGGAGATACCAGTTTGTATTAATGATTCCAAAGGAGTACAAACAGTAAAGCATGCAGCCTCTATAAGAAACTGGAGCTCTAGAGAGACCCAGACACCTGTGTTTTTAAGCAGTGACATTTTACATTATTATTTGAGGAGTCCCCGTTTTATGTTAAAACGTAGATGTTTCTCATATGCTTTTAAGATATTTTTCATGGATTTGATCCCACAGCCACCTTATACTATTAAACCCTACTGTAATTTTCTCTTCTTGATATTACCATCATCTTATAATAAATAAGATGGAACCCAAATGTTATTATCCCTACCTGTCAATATAAAAAATGGAGCTTGAAAAACTTTCAGACCAAACAATCTCTCCCCATCCAGAGTCTCCAAACTTACACAGGTGTCGCCATCCCAATAAACTCATCTTAAATTAAAAATATAGTAAGTTGAAAATGCATTTAATAAATACACTTAACCCATCAAAGCAGCATAATTTAGTGTAGCCTACTTTAAAAGTACTCAGAACACTTACATTAGCCTGCAGTTGGGAAAAATCATTTAACACAATGAATGCACTGTAGATGAGGCAAGTCCAGCCTGTGGCCCAGGACAGTTCTGAATGTGGCCCAATACAAATTCTTAAAACACTATGAGAATTATTGTAATTTTTTTTTTTTTTAGCTCATCAGCTGTCATTAGTGTTTGTGTATTTTATGTGTGGCCCAACACACTTCTTCCAATGTGGCCCAGGGAAGCCAAAAGATTAGACCCCATGGCTGTTGAGTATTAGTTGTTTATCTGTGGACCTCCCACATGGGAAGCATGGCTGGGGTGGGAGCTGAACTGGAGGCCTCCCACATAGGAGGCTCACCCCAGTGAGAACTGAACTGGGGGCACACCCCAGTTCAGCATATGGGTCTACATGGTCCGGAGCCGGGATGCGATCCTTGGACCCCGGGTCTGCAAGACAATCATCTAGACTATATAGCACAGAGAAAGAGATGAAGAATAATAAAAAGCAGTTAGCAGATATAAAGGATAGAATACAGAGGTTAAATGTACCTCTAATGGAAATCTCAGTGGTGAAAGTAGAGAAAATGAGAACTAACAATAGTAAACTAATGTATTGGCTGATAATATACAGGTGTGAAGGAGACAACCTAGCAAATAGGAATAGCATAGAATAAAACCAAATCCCTACCTAGAAATATCAGAGTGAAATTGTAGAATACAAAAAGCAAATAAATCTTTAAAGCAACCAGAGAGAAGGACAATTATATACAAAGTATGAGGAAATAAACTGTCATTCAAGTGTTAGGGGAAAAATTGAAGACATTTTCAGATGAATAAATATTGAGAGTATACTATTCATATTTCACTCAGGTAAGAATTATTAGAAGACAATTAAATCTAGAATAAAGGGAGGGAATATAAGGAGCAAGTAGAAACAAATAAGTTAGAGAAGACGTGGGTGAACCTAAATAAAGTATCGACTGTGTAATTTTCTGATGAGTATATTCTGTCTTAAAAATGTATTGCATTTAAGGACATTGTGTTAAGATTGACTACACTGACAAGTGTAATGTATTTCAGTAATAACAGTTTATTAGGAATATAATAAAGTTACCAATCTCTAAAAAGTGGTATTAGATTAGCGTTGATTAAGGCAAATGTGATGTGGCCATTTCTGACACATTATACAAGTATAGAGAGGTATATATATATATATATATTTCATAGGGCCAGCTGGCATGAGGTTATGTAAATACAGTTTTCAAAACTGGAGGAAGAAAAAAAAGTAAATAATCTTTATCTTATTTTATATTCCTCTAGTAGCAGACCTGGAGACAAAGTTTTGAGTCCAAGCCGTGATTTAAACGCTGATTCCAGGAAACACTGATAGGGGATTTTTAAGGCAGGAAGGCAGGCAGGCAGGCAGTAGGGTGCATTGTCATGCAAGTTACCACTTGCTCCATCTTGTTGGGTAATTTTGGGAGATGAAGTAGAATATTTCAGACTTAACCTACTGAGGAAAGAATTGTCTGGGATGCTTGTACATCAACTCACATCAATCAGTCATTGGTTGAGAACCTCTTCCAGAGGGCATTGATTCCCAAATTCTTCTGGTCTGATTCCTTCACATTGCAAGTGGCTCTGACTTCACGCCCTCAGGCTTTGGAAGCTGTTCATCAACATGCAGCAGAAAGGTCCTTGTGCAAGGGTAAGGGGTGATACACTGACAGTGTCTTCTAGTTTCAACTTAGCTCTTAAACAATATTTTACTTAAACCTGAATCATGGACCAATTTTCTTAAGTAGATATTCTCATCCTAACAGTAAATTGCAAACTAATAAAGTAATTTTAAACTGTGAGCTTCCATATAATATGTGTGGCTTTTATCTACCTATGGGGTATATAATATAGCCAATTATATCAAATTAAGTTATCAAGTTCCCATGAGTCAGACAACTAAGAGGAGTTTCTTGGGTTGGGTAAACTATAGTTTTTCTTTCTAGAAAAATGCAAAAATTTTATTTCATAGGCCATGGAGCTTTCCATTGATTAAACTGATTTCCTCCTTGGGTGTTAATTATTATTATGTAATAAAAAGGATACATGGATTCCACGGAAGTGTGCTCTCCATTTTTGTAATACAGAGAATAGTTCAAAATATCTAGATTTGTACAGAGGATATACCAAAGGTACCAAAATTAATATATTTTTAGTATAACCCAAGAGTTGGAATAAAACTTTATAGAATGTAACAAGCTCTTTTATTTTAAACCCTGAAGCTTAATTTTCCAGAGTGAGAAGCACCAGAAAAAATTTCAGAAGGAGAAAAATTTCTACCAAGATATAAAATTCAAGCCACGATGAAGAGAAATGACCCTGCCCATTGCAATGAGTCATAATTTCCAACTGAGTTTCTTTGAGATTGTGGCTTACAAACACATTATATGGTATGTGGCTTACAACCACATTATATGGTATTCTGCATTGAGAATAGCAACTATTCTGAAAGAATTTATCCATCATTAAATTTAAATGAAAATTTAATCAGATATCCTAATAAAGTTATGGGGAAAGAGATGCCAAGAATGAAATAATCAATTTCAAGTATAAGGGACTAAAACAGAAAATGAAAATGAGTCTCAAAATTTTAGGAATTTTGTTATTTTGTTCTTAGGTTATTATAGGAATTAATGCATAGCTGCAATAGCTTGTGTGGCAAAATGAGAAAATCTGGTTTTCTGTGTCCTGCCAGGATGTAATTAGAATTACAGAATTTTCTGACCCAGAAAGCAATTGTAAAACTTAAACCTTTCAAACTTTCATCTGGAGTGAATATAAAGGTAATTACTAAAACATTTGCATTTCTTTAACCTTTGAGAAGACTGTCTATCCTCAAAGTACTTGAAATCAAATGTTTATTGAGATTTATGGAATCAATCCAAGGAATTTAGAACAATCTCTATGGCTTTAATTAAATGAGAGTTCTTAAGTGCCATACTTAAATGTCTTGAAAATTTAATTGACTGTTTTTTTAAAAAAACATATTATAATTATAATATCTCAGCATAAAAGTAGAACAGCATATAAAAATTTGAAATACTTTTTATTTACTAAAATAGGCATATCTTCAACAATGAAGCTCATTATGTTAGAATCTACAACAAAGTCATTATCTATGCATTTGTGTGTTTCTGAAGGCCTCTGAAGACATCTCTAATTCAACCAAAGGTCCTTTCTTACATGCAAAGATATTTTCCCTGGCTTTGAGGTTTACACCAGTCACATATTTGTTACTCTAACATACCTTCTCCTAAAAGGGATTTGAGGTCCCCTATGTATAATAATGTGTGTATGTTTGTGCATATGAATGGTTTCAGTTGTTATCGATAAGGTGGAATCTCAAATTTATTTTTCCACTTATATTTCTCAACACTAGACTCAACACTAGACTCTAAAATATCTAATCAGAATATTCAGACATTTTTGGAGATTAAATGATACAGTACAGACGGTCCAAATTTAAAGGCTACACCTCTGTTTTATTACATCAATATTTGGATTTTATTTTAAAATAAGCATTTGATGGATATTATTTATTACTATAATGCATAAAGGTCAATAGACATTACCTTGTAGCATCTCTATTTCCTCAATTACAAGATCTATTTCTTTAGCATTAGAAATGTGATTAGCAAGTAATGTTAAAATTACTAAAAGGATATGAATTATGGGCTATTTGGGGGAGCTTAGTTTTGGTTATTTTTTTTTCTGGGATTAATAATGACCAAAACATACTTTTTAACTGTGTTTTGCAAATGTATGTCATGGTAAATCAACCTGATACATGAAAATAATAATTTATACCTAATGTATATTAATTTTTGTGTTTTATTTAAAAAAGGATCGTTTTGAATAACTTGTAACAATCCAACTGCAAATAAAAGTTTTTCCAATACATTAAAATAATTTTGATTTGATTGTATTATATAAAATAGTCACTGAAGGAAATTCTTAAAAATAAGATAATGAAAACCATCTATGTTTCACCCAGGAATTCTGTTAACAAGTTTTGTTTATTTTTCTCATGTTTTCCTTATTGAGTTCACATGCACACACACACGCACGCACACACATTTTATATGCTGTTTTTTTCTCAGCTTTCAGAATTTTCTCAAAATTTGATGTTTTATATGTATGTTTACATTCTGTATATTGTTTCAAAATATAGAAATAACTTTAATTTATGATAGTTCCTTTACTTTGGAACAATATATATTCTTTTTATGTTTTATTTGGTAATGGTGCACTGAATATTTTTGTGTATAAATCTTAGTGTTTTTTAATTATATCTTTAGGATAGATTCTTAAAAGTGTAATTGTGTCAAAGGACTATATAGTATATTTAAGATTATTGATAGAGATTGTTAACTATTTTTCTGTAGGAAATATAATCAATATATAATCTTACTATGTACTGTATTTTCTGTGTATATGAAGTCTGACAGTTCAGTTTGCATAGCACTGTACAAACAGCTCAGTAAGGTTTCATAACCTTGGTATATCAGTGTTTCATAGCTGTGTTCGTATTGATGTGTGGATATGTTTTGCTGAGTTGTGTTCATTATTGTTGTGTTTTTGTGTGCCCTCATGAGAATGTTGGAACTTAAATTAGATCAATGAACAAATATTCCATTTCTTGTTAAATTTGGCTAGAGTGGAAGTGAAATCAGAGACTATTTTATGGGGTAAATGCCATAGAGAAAACAGCAGTGTACAAATTGATGAAACGTTTTTCTGAGGGAGGAGAAAGTATCGCTGCTGAAGACAGGTCACGGTGGCCAGTAATGAGCAGAACTCATGAAAATGTTGCAAAAATTTGTCAAATTGTGTGTTAAAATCATAGGCTGGAGGAAGCCAGGATGGCTCAGTGGGTTAAGTGCTCATTTTGTAGCCCTGGGGACTGAGGATCGAATCCTGGCCCCAGCCCATGAGGACCCATATGCTTAACTGGGTAGTGCCCCCAGTTCAATTCTTGCTGGTGTAAGACCCTGGCCCGGTTCCTGCCCTGTGCGCTCTGTGCCCACCTGTTGAGTGAAACTATGTGGAAAAACCGGTGATGTGCAGCTGTGGATACTGTTCTGGGCCCTCTCCCTCCTCTCTGTCTCTGTCAAAAACAATAAAAACAGATCTTAAAAAAAAAATCATTGGCTGGCTGCGAGAAGCATACCAGATCGAGTAAATACCAATAGAGAAACAATTAGGAAAATTTTGCCCAAACTTTTTCTAGAGTCAAGACTGTGTTTTGGGCCATATGATCACTGGTGATGGAACATGGTTGTACCAATACGACCCTGAAACAAAGTGTCATAGTGCACAATGGATGTCAGCCAATTCTTTACAACCAACACAGTCCATCAGTCCAAATTGAGTCAAAACTATGTTACTAATTTTTTTTTGATAACACAGTGATTGTTCATTATGAATTTGTACCAATTGGCCAAACTTTCAACCAAGTTGACAATTTGTGCTGAAGTTGCTGAGAAGTCTGGGTTAAAAAGTGAGACAAAAACAACCTGAATTTATCGCCAACTCATGGCTCTTGCATCATAACAAAGCATCAGCTCACATGGCACTGTCTTTGAGGGAGTTTCTAGCCAGTAAACAAATACTGTATTGGAACATTTTCCCTACTCTTCTGATCTGGCTGGCCCCAGTGACTTTTTTTATTTACTTGAAGATAAAGGAAATATTGAAAGGAAGACATTTTGATGACATTCAAGACATCAAGGGTAATATGATGATGGCTCTGATGGCCATTCTAGAAAAAGAGTTCTGGGAATGCCGGACGGCTCAGCAGGTTGAGTGCTTGCTTTTCAGCCCCAGGGTCTGAGGATAGAATCCCAGCCCTGGCCTGTGCGGACCCATGTGCTTAAGTGGGGTGTGTCCCCAGTTTAATTCTTTCCAGGGCCCATGTGGGAGGCCCCTGGCACTCGTGAGGATATAGCACATTGGCAGTTAGCAACCCAGGGAGAGCTCTCACCAGAATCTGACTATGCTGGCACCCAGATGTTAGGTTTCTCATCTCCAGAGCTGTGAGAAAGAAATTTCTGTTGTTTATAAGCCACCCAGTCTATGGCACTTATTTATAGCAACCCAAACTAAGACATTAACATATTTAAAAATTTTTGCACTTTTTATGTCTTGAAGTTATATTTCATTGCTTTAATATTTATTTCTTTGCCTCCTAGTGAAACTAACAGCTTCTCATATTAATTATTCATATTTTAATAAGTTTATGTTATTTACTAATTTTTTTACATTTGTAATTTTAATTGATCTCTTAGAATTATTTCTATTTCTTGTAATTTTAAATAAATGTTTCGGGGATGCTGGGATGGCTCAGTGGGTTAAGCGCTCTCTTTGCAGCCCTGGAGACCAGGGATCGAATCCTGTCTCTGGCCCAGGTGGACCCATATGCTGAACTGGGGTGTGCCCCCAGTTCAGTTCTTGCCAGGGCCTATGCAGGAGGCTCCTGGCCCAGTTCCTGCCCTGTGCAGCCCCGTGCCCAACTGTGGAGTGAAACTAACGGGTGTCCCAAAATTCACACAAGAAGTAATTTTGATAGAAAACACAGGATTATAATTAAAAATTGTAAATTTTCATTGCTCAACAATGAAAATGCGTTGTTCTTTCAGCACTCCATTCTTAATAACCCTGAACTATCAGCTGTCACGCTTTTTTTTTTCCATTGGCAACACTTTACCGCACAAATGACACAAAATTCAAATCTTGCGTGAATTTTGGGACACCATTATATGGAAAACTAATGCTGTCAACTATGGAGACTGCTCTGGGCCCTTCCCCTTTTCTCTGTCTCTGTCTATCTGTCTCTTTTTTTATTGTAAAAAAAAAAAAATTAAAATTAATGTTTCATGGAATGTTGTTTGGCTTTTGATTTTGTTATAAAATTTGATTTAGGTCCAAGGGTATTTTTTATTTGGTTCTTATAAGTAGTCACATCTAACAATCTTTTAATTTTTATTTTTTTATATTGTTTTTACATTAATGAAACCCTTTCCAATTGAGGGTAATTATATTCAATTATAAATATTCTTAATAGTGGCTTAATTTCTTGGACTTACGTCTTTACCCATTTATAAATAATCTGATATGCAATGGGAATGGAAGATCTAAAATTTAACTTCTCTAAGTGTTTATTCACATGTACTATTATTTATTGAATGATTTATCTACCTGCTTTTATACCTTTACTATACTGTTTTAATTATAGCTTTAATTTTTTTAATATATGGTAGATCAAATTGCACTTCCTGATATTACTCATTTTTTTTTTTCTCAAATTACCTTTTTTTTATGTTTATTTTTCTAAAGTTTCTAAAGATTCAAATTCTTAATAGATTTTTATTTATTTATTTTTATTTTTGACAGAGAGAGAGATACAGAGACAGAGACAGAGAGAGAACTGAACTGGGGGAGCTCCCAGTTCAGCATATGGTTCCGCACGGGCTGGGGCCAGGGCCGGGATTCGATCCCTGGTCCCTGGCGCTGCAAAGTGAGTGCTTAACCCACTGAGCCATCCCGGCTTCCCCTCAAATTCTTAAATGACTCCAAAAATCACATTGGAATTTTGATTGGGTTTCATTTACCTACAAATTAATTATAGATGGATCAGTATTTCTAGTGTGTCTTTTAAAGTATATTATTTTCATCTCCTATTCCATCTTTCTCTTCATTTGGGGATCCATGCTTTCAGGGAAGCCAAGCCTGTCAGTACATTCCAACTTCCTCATCACAGAAACAGTGGGTTAGTGACCTAGTTGACCTAATTACAAGAAATCTCAGTACACAATTGGGATGCTGGGAAAAGAAGCCAATGCTTGTGGCTTTAGCGTGAAGCTATAGGCAGAGAATTTTTTTTGTTGTTAAATTTATTGGGGTAACATTAATTGATATCAATTACATTGTTTCCAGGTGTACAATTCTACATTACATTGTCTATACATCGCATTATGTGCTCACCACCCAGAATCAGCTCACTTTCCATCACTGTGTTTGATTCCCCCTCCCTTCTCCACCCCCTACCCATCTCTCCCACCCACCTCCCTGCACACCCTCAGGTAACCACTAAACTGTTGATGATGCCCATGAGTCTTTGTTTCTTTGTTACTTTCAGTTTTATATTCCACCTATAAGTGAGTTCATATGTTTCTTGATTCTTTCATTATAATTTATTGCACTTAATAAGATGTTTTCAAGGTCCATACATGTTGTCACAAATTGCTGTATTGCATCTTTTTTTATTGCTGAGTAGTATTCCATTGTGAAAATGTACCACAATTTCTTTATCCAGTCATCTATGAGAGGACATTTTGGTTAATTCCATGACTTGGCCACTGTGAACAATGATGCAATGAACATTGGGGTACATGTATCTTTGTGGATTAAGGTTTTCAGGTTTTTTGGGTGGCTACCCAGGAGAGGGATTGCTGGGTCATATGGCAATTCCATTCCTAGTTTTTTGAGGAATCTCCACATTGCATTCCACAGTGGTTGTACCAATGTACATTCCCACCAGTAGTGTATGAGGGTTCCTTTTTGTCCACAGCCTCTCCAGCACTTGTTATTCCTTGTCTTGTTGATTATAGCCATTCTAACAGGTGTGAGGTGGTATCTCATTGTGGTTTTAATTTGCATTTCCCTAATTGCTAGTGATGTTGAGCATTTTTTCATGTATCTGTTGGCTGTTTGTATGTCTTCAGGAGAGAAGTGTATAGACAGAGAATTGAGATGGAAAGAATTCAGGTATTTTATGTCATTGTTGGACCATTGGATCAGACTTTACTTGAACTGTGTGGATTTTTTAGTTACAAGATCTAACAAATTATCTTTAGGTTTTAAAGGCTTATTTTTACTTTAGGTTTATTGTTACTTTCAAATAAAAGCATTTATATTTATACCATATCATTATAATATTCTTTTTTAATATTCATAAACATGAATCTCAATTTCTGTATGACTGCTTTTATATTATGTGTCACCAAAGCTGTTTTATTTTCTTACCATAGATGCATATTTCTTGGTTTTTCCTGGATACTCTAGTAAATTTTATATTATTCCAATCCAAACACCTTGTTTTGCATAAAACATTGTTGTAAGACATAATAGATGGAAATGAAGAAGAAACAGTAATAATAACATATAATGTTGATGCTAGTAATTTCCTGTGTAGCAATTACTATGTTGCAGACAGAATTCTTTTTATATGGTGTAATATGTAATCCCAGAAAGTAGCTACAAATATGATTCCAATTTTATGGGAGAGAGAAAGGGGGCACAGACATTGAGTATTTCTCCCAGATTATGCACCTCGTCAACAGTGCAGCTGGAACTTGAAATCGGGCAGCCTGCAGCCAGGGTCTGTGCTCATAACCACTATATTATACTGCTCTTTAATTATAACTGTATCCCAAATTTATTAAAGAGTGTAGCAAAAATGGCTGTGCATGATTAGTGTCCTAAATATTTGTTAGTTGTAGAATGTATGAAATAAGTATGCCAATAGGCAGCTTCTAAATGCTGGAGTTCTTGTCAACTCACTGAGGTTCTTAAGTGTAATTTACCTTGATTTCTGGTTGGAGTTCAAGGCAGAAGGAATGATGACAATTCATATGATTCTTTTTGTTTCACCACAAGGCAGTTATGGTATTAAATGTCTGATACTGCATGTAAAACTTTTAAATAACTACATAATCACACTAGGAAAACGTATCAGCCTTGACCTTTGGGTACTTAAAAATTCAAATAGATTAGCACAAGAAGATAAACAACTTAACACATCTATATTGTACAGAGGAGTTGTACAGAGGAGAGAGAAGGGCTAGACTTGTTTGTAATAACTTTAGTTGCATATGCATGGTCATAAACTTGTTACAACATGCTAGAATCAAGATCTAGAAAATTGGAGGGAAGCAACTCACATCTCTTTTTTTAGTTATGACTGATGTGTTCAGAAACTTTTGGACCTTTGTTCATCCATAAACAGCAGGGGGCATACTTTCTTTTCTGATCTTTTTTCTACTGGAGCTGTTGATATTTTGTTGAACTCTTCACTGCTGTTGCTGTTTGCCTCTTGCACATGTATAATACAAAATTTTGCAATTCCTTGAATGGTTTGCACTCATAAAGGCAGCATATAATCATAATTTTATCTTTGAAATATTTAAGAAATTATTAGGTAAATATTACATTTAAAATTTAGATAGATAAAACCCAAGTTATTGGATTTCCAGTTTAATTTAGAAAGCATAAGTAAACGAGATGTCTGAAGTAAAGTGACAAAAAGTGGTTGGATTTGTTTTGTTTTGTATTTTTTTGCACATTAGTAGGGTATGGCATTTTGTGACATATTAAGAAGATTAATCATAGTGATTTCTTTGTGCAGCTGGCTTTGCGTGTACATGGTTATAAATCTTGTAATTTAACATGGTTTGTTAGTAAGTACTCATGTATAACCCTTATGATATTGTACACCTTTTAGTATTTAATCATGCTTCCGTGTTCCATATGTATAAGTTTTGTCTTATTATCAGGAGTAGCTCTTGAAGGCAGGGTAGGTCATATTTTAGAGGACTGGGTCCATAGTGGGAGCCCATCAAAAATTTGCCAAGCTGAATGGAGGATGGGTGGAAAGTGGGGATTTTCCACGTATACATCATTTCTTCTCCCCTATACTTTCCTTCTCTCTCCTCTAGTCACTGGTCCTGTGTTCAGTGTGCTTGTGTCACAACTATGCCAAATCTCAGTGGCCAGTAACAAAACTGGAAAGGCAAATAACACTATTTACTCAGCTGCTCAGCTTTTCATGGAAAAATGTTCAAAACTTAATGATAATAACAACTACTATTTATTATGTGGTAAGTACTTTGCAGATATTATTTACTTAAATTCACAGTAACACTTTGAATTAGGTACTATTATTTCTTATTTTTATAGAGGACACTGAAACTTTAATAACTGACAGACAGGATTGCACTGTATTCCTAAAACTCCCATGGCAGTTGACACTCCTCAAATTTAGGCAGATTGTCTGAAAAACATAATGATCTTTTTTTCAGCAAGTAAGTAATGGATATTATTATGGTAACTCTAAATATTTCTTCTTAGATTCATTGCGCATTTTGTTTTTTGAAAAATAATAGATGGCATTCTTTTTCTACGAAGAAAATTGTGAATCTAAAATTAGTTCCTAACTTGGAATATTTGTTTCCTTTGTTAGAAATAGATATTCTGAGATTTTAAATCTTAGACAGAAACAAATTTTATGTTGTAATTATTAACCTAGAAGTAATTAAAAATAATTCTAGAAGCTATATTTTTTCATTTAGAACAATTTTTTTTTTTTTACAATTTGTTTCACTTTCAAAATCATGCTATAAAGCCTCTTAAAATCATTTAAGACTAAAAATTTTGTGTGTATTGTGGAGTATCTTCAAGTTGTATGAGTAGCTCATAACTCTCGTAATAGGCAATTTCTGGCTGAAGTCAAGTATGACCACCTCCTGTTTTTCTCTCCAAGTGCCTCCCATGGACATTCTTGAAAAATAAAGCAATGTTTCAACCCACACTTTAATGAGTGGACTGGAATCCCCATCCCTCTAGATATCTCAGTAGTGACTCATAGAATTGTCTAGCCCTCGCTTTCCTAACATTTTCCATTCACTGTAAGTTATTTCTTCATCTTCTTTTGCTGCTCAAAAGTGCTTTTCATGTCTGCCAGCTGAAAAACTAGAAATACACAAGACCTATAGTTTCAAATTTGAATGTATTGTTTGTGCTTTTTAAAGCAGCCCTAGTGATCTGGTGTTTGGCACAAGTACCATCTGAAAATGGACAGTTAGGATGCAACTAAAAGCTGCTTGACTATAATTTACTAAACACAATGCCAAACTGCAATCTGACCTGCCTATGCCATTTTGTGCTCTCTTCTGTCTTTAGTCATTTGTTTTACCACGTGTGAGCTTCTGTGGAGTCACCCTTAGGCCACCCAAAGAATCCAGGCACTCAATTTCAAAGTACAGTTAAATACATGGCTGCCCAGGGGAAAAATAATGTAGTGTTAGAAGTATATGCCAACTAGGTTATTATGATATTGATATAAAATATGTTCATTTGGAATACTTGAGGAGATAGGCAAATCCTAATTAAATGATATAGTCAACCAAAAATGTTTATGCCTCAGCTGTCCACTCATTTGTTTCATGGAAAGATTTTCTGGTTATAGTTAATAAGACTAAAAAGTATGAAAAAATGTAATAGTAATGAGAGAAAGCCATCTCTAAAGGACATTTTATTTTATCAAAGTAATTTCCCCAGGGGTACATACCTTTAAAAATATTTTCCCTTTTACTTTGAAGGGCCACTTCTGCCAGTAACTCTGAAATTATGTCTTTGATACTGTGTCTGGTCATACGTGGTGTTGCTCATGGGAAGATGTCCGGTTATGTGATTTGGTATCATTCTCCTCCTGCATTGGTAGTTATGGTATGTGACTTTCTGAAAATCAGTTATTTTATCTGAAATTTAGTTTTTCTTTCTATAAAGTAAAGATAATGTATCTTGTCTTGCCTATCTTCTGAGATTTTTTGTGAGTATCAAATGATACAGATGAGAAATTGTACTTTGAATGTAGGTTATTAGTGAGAACTCAAGGAACCTTTTAAAATTGTCTTAGGTAGGTGTTGATGGTTGTAGGACACTAATAAATAAAATGGAGTTGTGATTTTTCAAACCTTGGGAGAGTTTTGAACAGAGCCAATTTTGTCACTGTGTCCTATCTTAGAAGGTAGATGCTCAATTGAAAGATAGAAGCCAGCAAAGGCATCCATTCTGGCTTTCTGTGTTTTAATGTTTTTCTCTCTTAAAGGATATAGCCTCAAGAAAACTCTTTCCTAGTCTGTCTGTCTGTCTGTCTGTCTGTCTGCCTGTCTGCCTGTCTGCCTGTCTCATACACTCATGTGCATACTTATACAATAAATGGTATATCAGAGACTAACTCAGAGGTATCCATATGAGCATCATAGAGGAAGGGGTTTCATAAAACAAATAAACGAACAACAAGAACAATCATCTATAAAACACCCTAGCAAAGTTCTTGTTATCTATTTGTGCCTTATTCTGGTCAATTCTGGGTTTGCAAGAACAAGCTATATTTGGCGACCATATTAAATGAAATAGTTATCATTGATTAGGGACATTCAAATATATAAAAAATAATAATTAAAAGACTTGTTTTCCAAATAATTACACTTTGAAAAAAAAACTACAAACATCAAACGAGGTTTGATAAAATCCTTGGGATAGAGAAAAATGTGGAGTAGCATGGTAAATCTGATTTAATAAGAATTTCTTTTCTTTCTTTTACAGTACTTAAAGAATTCTGCTATTTTTATGTAACACAGGTAATACTTCATTATCTCTTGTGTTTGAGCTAAGCATTCTTAGCATTTTTAGCTATTCTGTTACCAGAACCAGATCCGTATAAAAGTCTGTTTTAACATGGCATATTAATTTGATTTATAGACTACAAGAACGTTGTTATTA
>PVKE010031814.1:0-18827 GCA_004027555.1 Craseonycteris thonglongyai
CTTTTTTTTTTTTTGAAACTTGAGCATTCTATATATTTATTTGCTAAATCTGGCAACCCTAGATTTAAAGCTCTTCAGGAAGTACAAATCCAGTGTGGGCCAGCTTTGAGGTATATGGTAGGAACCAATACCTCCTTCCTCTTCAGCTGCATTTTGGTTCTTAGAAATATTAGCATTCTCTATATCTGGGGGTCCTAAAATGGATACTTAATGACTTTCTAGAAATCTCAGGGGTTTTAGTAACTGAGTGACGATGAATTGTATTTCCCTATAGCAGAATTCAAACTTTTAACACAACAGAATTGATATAGAAAATATAAAATCTGAGTGGTGCTAGGAGTCTTGGGTCACACTTACGGGGTCACTCTTTTATATTCTGTGGTGGCTCCTAAAGCATTTCTGTGGAAAGCTGGGATTCTTTGATAACTACATGGCAAATCACTGCTTTAGTATTAATAATTGGCTGAAAGATTTTTTAAAAAAATTTCTACCCATTGTATTTGGTATAAGCATTCTGGGTACTCAGGTGGGGATGAGGGAATTTAAAGGGATGAGATAATTTTTTTCTCAAAAAGAGAAATTTAAATGGAATATATTTCTAATGGTGAGAATGTCTGGAAAAAGGATGTTGTTAACTTGGCGAAGAGGAGCTCCACCTCCCTCTCACATACAAGTTTTTTTGTGTTTTTTTTTTCCATGATAACTTTCATCGTAATGCCTGTTATTTATTTATTTATTTATTTTTGTTAAATTTATTGGGGGTGACATTAATTGATATCAATTACATTGTTTCCAGGTGTACAATTCTACATTACATTGTCTATACATCGAATTATGTGCTCACCACCCAGAATCAGCTCACTTTCCATTATCCTATGTTTAATTTCCCCTCTCTATTCCGCCCACCTATCTCTCCCCCTCCCCCCACCCTCAGGTAACCACTAAACTATTGTCTGTGTCCATGATGAGTCTTTGTTTCTTTGTTCCTTTCAGTTTTATATTCCACCTTAAGTGAGGTCATATGTTTCTTGATTCTTTCATTCTGACTTATTTTGCTTAATAGGATGTTTTAAAATAGGAAATTAGACCATATTTTATTCCTAGCACAAAAGATGATGCATGCTTTTTTTATTTGCTTGTTATTAAATTTTTACCTGTTTTGCAGATCTGCAGATAATAATTCCAAGAGCCATCATAGGTCACTTAAGAACATTAAAGTACATCAAGGCGATACACATAATAACAATTTTCATATGAATTTCTATCAGTTCTTTTTTTCTTTTTTACCATTGTAATGCTTCAATTTAACAACCATATGAGCATACTCAATAAAAGTTGGTTTCAGAGTGATCATGGTCATGTGGAAAATTCCATCTTGAGGGGTTAGATATTTTTTGATCATTTTTAGAAGTCATTTAAAGAGTCATTTGTTGAAATCAAGTACACTCTCACATGAAAAACACCATCTTCACTTTTGACTAATTTTCACATTAAAATTCTATGTAGCATCCTATCTTGTAGCACCCCTTACATGTGGGTTCTGTGTTGTTACTGCTGTTTCTTTGACAATGATGTTATATTCTTCATTTCTTCCATTCACTCCTAAATGTATGCTTTTTTCATTGTCTCCTTAATTTTGTTTTTCATAGTTTCTGTACCAACTTCTCTGACCATTTCAACTATATCCCTTAGTTCTCACTCTTTATCTAGTAGGAAGATCCTCTTCAGGTCTCTGACTCATTTTAGTTGCTTGCTAGACATCTTTCACACAGAAGCCACTGAGGTTTAGTAAGAATCATCTGCCTCTTTAATCTGTGTCACAGTTAATGACTCCAGCATTCAGAAGAATAATAAAACTTTTTTTTTCCTTCTTTATCTTGGCCACTACCTTATTTCAGGCTCTAATTATCTCTAATATGAACTATATCAGTAATTGCCCAACAGAGTTCTTCTCCATATGATCCTTTGCTTTCAGAACAGCTTTCTGAAGCCTAGATATAATTGGTATAAATTTTATATTCCAAATCCTCAGTGTCCTTCCCCTCTCCCCACCATCATGTTCTGATTAAAACCAAGATTCTTCTTCTTTAGAATTTGTTTTTTTAGGAATTCATTAAGTATCCATTTCCATATTTTTCTTTATGCAAATCTCACAATGCAGACCTCTAGGCAAAACATAATATGCAAAGGCATGATTAGTAAACATATTTTAAATTTAAATAATTATTCAATTTTCTTCTTGCTTTGCCTTTGTGGAGAGTTAGTATTCTCTGGTGGGCTTCAGTAAGTAACATCTTTATTAAAATTGGAGTTCATGTCTAAATTTTCCATTAGTGAAGTGAAGGCATTACTTAGCCAGAGGCCTTGTTTAAATGGTTCATTTCTTTCATTTATTCATTTTTAAAAAATTTTATACATTAATTCTGTAACTCTTTATTGAATACCTACTATGTTCTGGCACTGTTCTAGGCACTAAAGAATAAAATAAGCAAAACTAATATGATCTCTGCCCATCTGGAGTTTATAGGTTAACTAGAAAGCAGTTTTAATCAAAACAATGAGATAGAAATAAAAAAAAATATCTGTGTGAAATGGTAAGCAGAGGCACCCAGTTTTATTGGAGTGTATCAGTGGGGTGTTGATCCAGTCTGGGGTTCAAAAATGGCCTTTCGGAAGAAATAATGAGTGGGTAGCAGAGGGAAAGGAGGCATTCTTAAAAGACTTTATCCATATATTACAGAGAGATAAATTTAGGGGTGAAAAACATATATTTAGCTACTAATGTTCAAATATACATTTAGCTACTAATAGGGAATGTGCAGATTGTTAAATGTAGAAATTACATCCTCTAAATGTCCCTTTGAAGATATAAAACTATGTTAGAAACAAGTGTCACTAAGAGGTATTATTGCATTTTTAACGTGTGTGCTGAGATGTAAATATTTTCTCAGTGATATCTGGGATCCATAAATAGCTTTGTGAGAAAGGTTGATATGATTTGCTTTTCCAAAGTTTTTTTGAAGTGTTCTGTAAGAACAATTTTTACTTCCTCAAGAGTCTTGGCTTGCTCATTGTTTACTCAAGAGCTGCAAACAACTTGATCTTTTATTTTAGTCATTACGTTCCTTTTAACCCTAGAAATCAGAGTTAAGTAGTAATCATCCTCCACATTTATTATCATTATCATCATTAATGTGCAAAATATCTCTTTTCTTTTATATTTTTTGTCACCTTTCTTGACTCTTTCTATCCAACTGCCATCCCACACATCTCTTTAAATATATATGTACTGTATTCTATTCAATGCACCCAAACATGAGCTTGTATCCACCCCAACTTCAGGTCAGAACTATGTGGGTATCCATGATCCACCACTTAGTTATTTCTGGACTCCACTCTTTCATCCATCCACAGTGGCACTCCTTGGTTAAGATATTTGCTGCTTATTTCCTGTTCTGTTGTAAATTATCTCCATAAGTGGTCTTCCTAAATTCTAGTCTTACTGCACCAAGTGACTTTCCTAAAACACATATCTATTTATATCACTCCTTTGCTTAAAAACCATTCATGGCTCTCAGTTTTCTGATTGAAGTCCTTAGAATGGTTTCAAGGCTCCTCATGTTTTAACCTGTGTTGGCAATTCTGGCATCATTGTCCTCTTCTTATAAGCACCCACTTGCCTTCATGGCATTCCCCATATGCACCTCTTGTTTCTTGCCACTGTGCCTTAGCACATGGTGTTCGAAGGTAAAGATAATCAGAAAAAGATATTCCAAATAGAGAATCCAGCCAAGGAGTAAAGGCACAGAAGAGAGTCTCTAAACAATACCTAAAATCCATATTTATATAGAGCAAAAGAAATTAAAACATCAGAGAATTGTGCATTTTAAACCATTGTGCTGAGAAACAGTCAGTAGACCAGATAGGGTGGGGGCATAGTTTCTACATGAGAAAATTAGAATAAGGGAATTTGAGAGGATATAGGAGAACTATTGATTTGTTTTTTTAAAAGGGGAATGACCTGAGCAGAGTTGGTTTAATATGTCATGTAGATTGAGCTGTTTGAAGAAGGGATTGTAAGCAGAGTTAATAGGTTAGGGACCTTTTGGAATAATTTGGGATCACATTTACCACCACTGATTAGACAATAGTCAAGAGCTTATTTTAAAAGATAGTAATCCAGTGTGTTTTCATATCCCACTGACTAAACTAGTTATTTGATTGTTTCTTTTTAAAGTGCATCAGTTTGAAAGCCACCTAGTGTTTATCCAGTATATATGTGTAGAAATTATAAGTTGGATGGGAATTTATCACTTAATTTACAATTGTTATATACTTAATCATATGTTATTCAATCCATGCACATAACAGACACAATTGGTTACAGTGACAAAACATTAGGAATGTTGACACTGATATTTAAGAATATAGTGGAGGAGGACGAGATAGCTCAGCGAGTTCAGTGCTTGGTTTGCAGCCCTGGGGACCAAGGATCGAATCCCAGCCCTGACCCATGCAGACCCATATGCTGAACTGGGGTATGCTTCCCATGCAGGAGACCCCCAGTTTGGTTCTCATCCTCTGGTTTGACCCCTGGCTTGAGGGGCATGCCTCCCATGCAGGAGGCCCCCAGCCTAGTTCCTGCCCTTTGCAGCTTCCTGCCTACCTGTGTAAAAGGAAACCATGTTGAAAACTGATGACGTAGAACTATGGAGACTGCTCTGGGTCCTCCTTCTTCTCTCTGACTCTCTCTGTCTCTGTCGCTCTGTCTCTGTCAGAAACAATTAAATAAATCTTTAGAAAAAGAATATAATGAAGAGCATAAAATTCTACTAAATCTGAAAATTTAATTTAAAATAATTTGTGACAAATATGTAATTTGGCAACCAACTGATAAAATTGTGTAGCATAGCAAGATCTTGTCCAAAAAAGTACAATAATGATCATATTCCTCTTATGATTTCATGGATTGAAGCCTATTTCCAGCCTCAATGTGTTACTCGCCCATTGCATCTTGAGAATGCATATTTTAATATATGCTCCTCACCCAAATGTTACCAGAACTCTTAGAGATGAATGAGGAACTCAGTTTTTATTTAGTTCCCCTGAACTCAGTTCAGTAATATACTTGGACCAGGCCATAGTAGATAGGTTTGTGCCCAAGTGTCTTAAAGTCCTGGACTCTGTGGTCATACGTGGTATGTTGATAACTCTGAGAGAGATGAGTACTGGTAAACTGTAGGTAAGGTTAACATCCAGTCTGCCTACCTGCAGCATTACTGTGCCTCCAGCTTTGATCTTCCTGGAGGGAGATAGTGATCTTCCAGAAAGTGTGATATGATTCTCACTCAACTAAATATTATCAGCAAACCTCTTCTAGGTGGGGATCCTGCAGTAAAGAATGCTGCTGATTGCTTTCCTGTGTATATTCACTGCCCTTGTTTCCTTCAGTAAGCTATACTATAAACCAAACATGTTTTATTTATTCGTGTGGTAGCTAGGTCTAGCCTTTCTGTCAATCTTAGTCTACTATGGTCATGGGTAATAGAGCAGTTGGTCATTATTATGTCACCTAGAAACATTTGGTTTGAATCATACACATGCTTAAATAATTAGCTTAAAATAAATTAATCATGTATGTCATTTGCTAAATGGTAAGAAATAAAATTTTTTTCATATTTAAAAATTTTAAGCAATATATTTATTTCTAATAAAAATATATGTTTTTTATTTAAAGTCACTTATATGCCAAACAAAAGTGTATTGATGTAATAAACATCTAACCTGTAAAGAATTTTTATAAGAATTTATTTGGGCCAAACTGATGATAACTACTGGGAAGCAAGATCTTAAATGCTCCAGAGAATGATAGTTTTGCAGTTTTTTAAATGCATTTGCAATTTAAAAGAAAACCTAGAGAAGTTTACATAAATATGAGAAAAAGCAAGGTGGACATTGAATTACAGGATAGTTAAGATTATGTGCTCTCTTGATGTGTGTTATTTCAAATGTGTGTTAATCTAGATGCATAAGAACAATGGACTGGGCTTGCTTAAGGCAAAGACAGATGTCTGCTGCCTGCCAAGATCACATCAATACTACAACAAAAGTATAGAACAATCAACCTCAAGAGTCATCCAAATACTAGCTGAACAAAACCCCTATAACTAAGGATATAAGAAAGCATTGAGACTGGTAAGAAGGGCAGAGATGTGAAGTGGGCTGACCCCAAATCCATAGGTAGTGGTTGAACACTGAGAGGAACATCTCTGAAAATGGTGGGTTCGCTGCACCATACTGGACTCCCCAGCATAGGGGTCCTGTGCTAAGATTAATCCCCACAACTTCTGATGGTGAAAAGTAGTAAGGACTCTATCCTGGTGAGACTGAAGGTGGCTAGAAAGCCAGACACCCTCTTAAAGGGCCCATGCTTAGACTCACTCACTTGCAAAGACTCACCTAAGCTCTGGTTGAGGGGCAACATCTTGAGAGGTGTGAGAGATATATGGGGAAAGACAATTGTGTGGCTTTGGGGCAAGAGCTGTTCCTGAGTGGAGACTGCCTCATGTGTAGCCCACAAGAGATTGCCACCTTTCTTATGTTGAACTCTCCCCCCAAGGGCCAAATCTGAGACTGCATTTGTCTGCTAAAATCCATGCTTGCACACTCTGGATTCTTGTCCCACCCAGCTAGTGCTGTATTTCCCAGGCACTCTTGGCTCCTGGGCTACTGGCTCTATCCCACAAGCTATGAAAGACCAGCAGAAGGCACACAGTGACCTACGGAAGTTTTAGGGGAGAGCAGTTAGCTACAAATCAAGCTGTAGCCCTTCTTAAGCAGCTGCCAGGGATCTGCAGGAATGAATTGAGTGGTGACTGGCCCAAACTTTCATTGGGAGTTTTTCAAAATAGGCACAGGCCTGGCACTGGTGCAAGAACTGACTCTGCATTAAATTTGTAAAGACCACAGCTCACAACCCCTGACTTCCTGGAGCCCCACTCCACTGAGCTTGTGCTGCGTTGCCAGGGGCACCCTTGGCTCTTGGGCAGCTGGCCCCACCATACAAGCTGCAAAAGACTTTTATAGCAGTGGATGATCTGCAGCAGCCTAGGAAATTTGTGGTGGTAGGCAGTTAGCCATGACTTGATCTATAGGCTCTCTTGGGTGGCTCTAAGGGATCTGAGGACCCGAGGTGAGGGGTGGCAGGCTGTGGTGTTCTTGGGCCATTTTAAAAAGTGGTCTTAGACCCCATGCTGGTGCAGGAGCTAAATCTGAATTGACTTTGTGGATACCACCAGCAGTTTCACATAACTCCCTGAGATCATGCCCTGCCCACCTAATTGCTGCATTGCTGGGGACACTCTCAACATCAGTTTAACAAGCCTAGCCCAGGCACCTAAGGAGGCTCTTTCAATGACGGAGCCTTGTGGGCAACCAGGAGGTGACAACAGGCCTAGCAGGGTCCTGGGCCTTTGCTAAGCTGCTCCAGGCCCAATACTGATGGCAGTCAGCCTCAGATCATAGCAAGGCCACCAGCACATGCCTCCAGGTCCACCAAAAACAGCAACCAACAACAAGCTTTGTGGCTCTTACCAGATACTCCTGAGTGTTGGTAGCAGGCAAGACTGAAATTGGCCTGCACTGAAGCCCTTCCAAAGAGACAGCAGAAATAATACACCTAGAGGCAAACTTTGGACCACACTAGAGTACTACCTGGTTAGCGCCACAAGTGGCCTGCATAAAAAGTGCTTTCAGCTGGCACAAGAGCCCACTGGATTGAATCTACCTTTGAGGAGTCAGCCCCCACAGAGCAGCTCATAAACTATGGGTTTAGCCAATCCACACAACTAGTTAGCCTGGGAAACAATCTCAACCACTAATGCTCCAACACTCCACTACACTCAACTACAATAGGAGAATACACACAATACATACAAGGGACACTCCCAGAACACATGCACAGGTAATAAGGGAGACTGTGCTACTAGACCATACAGGACACATATTGTATAAGGACATATAGCAAAGACAGAGACATAGGAGACCTATCTAATACATAGAAGCAAACATAGAGAAGCAGCCAGAATGAGAGGAATAAAGAAATGTGTTCCAAATAAAAGAATAGGAAAAAGCTGCAGAAAAATAGCTAAATGATGTGGAGGCAATAAACCTACCAGAGGCAGAGATTATAACACTATTTATGAGAATGCTTAACAAATTTAGTGAAAATTACAACAAAAATGTAATAATATTTGAGAATGACATAGAAACAATAAAAAGGAATCAGACATGAAGAATACAATAAGTGAAATAAAGAATACATTGGGAGGAATCAATATCAGATTAGATGATACAGTGATCAAATCCACGATTTAAAAGATAATGTAGCAGAAAAAAAAATTAAGACAATGACAACAAAAAAAGAATAAAAAAACAAAGAGTTAAAAGGACTTTTGGAACAACATTAAGCATAACAGTATTCACATCATAGGAGTACCAGAAGATAAAGAGAGGAAACAATGGATTAAAAACCTATTTGAAGAAATAATTATTGAAAATTTCCTTAACCTGGTGAGGGAAATATACATAGAAGCCGAGTAAGTAAAGGAAGTCCCAAAGAAGATAAACTGAAATAGGCCCACACTAGAACACATTATAATTAAAATGGTAAAGGTAAACAAAGAATTCTGAAAGCAGTAAGAGAAAGACCACTAGTTCACAAGAGAGCTTCCATAATACTATGAGTTGACATTTTATTAGAAACTTTGTAGGCCACAGCTATCAGACAAGAAAAAGAAATAAAAGTTAATCAAATGGAAAGAAAAGGAAGTAAAACTGTCACTATTTGCAGATAGCTTGGTACTATATATAGAGATCACTGAAGATTCTATAAAAAAAACTATTAAAACTGAAAATAAATTTAATAATTTAGCAGAATAAAAAATTAATATTCAGAAACTGGCTGAAGTTTTATACTAATAATGAACTATCAGAGAAATTAAGAAAACAATCTCACTTACAATTGCATCAAACAAAATACTTGGAAATAAATTTAACCTAGGAAGTAAAAGATCTGTTCTCAAAAAGTGTATAAGACATTAAAGAGAAAAATTAAAGAAGATTCTAATAAATCAGGGATAGATAGAATTAAGATACTTGATTCATACATGGGGATGCCAGGATAGCTGAGCAGTTTGAGCACTTACCTAATAATCACAATGTCCAGGATTTGATTCCTGGCCCCAACCCTTGCAAACCCACATGCTCAACTGCAGTGCAATTGATAACTACCTGGGTGGCACATTGGTGACGATTCTCACTTTCAAGCATAGAGCCCCCAATTCAGTTCCCATACCTCACTGCATGGACTCACAACCACCTGTGTGGAGTGAAACCATGTGACAACCAATGATGTAAAACTATAGAGACTGCTTTGCCCCCCCGCCCCTTCACCCTCTCTCAAACAATACAATAAATCTTTTAAAAAAATGTCCATACTATCCAAAATAATATATAGATTTAAAGCAATTCTTATCAAAGTACAAATGGAATTTTTCACATAACTAGAACAAATTGTCCTAAAATTTATATGGAACTATAAAAAATACTGCATAGTCATGGAAATCTAGAATAAAGATGGATGTATTGTGCTACCTGATATAAAATTATACTACAGGGCCATAGTAATCAAAACAGCATGGAATTAGCATAAAAACAGACACATGGATGAATGGAACTGAATAGAGAACCCAGAAATAAATCCATGCCTATATGATTATTTAATCTATAACAAAGAAAGCAGGACTATACATTCGGGTAAAGACAGTTTATTCAAAAAGTGATGCTAGGCAAACTTGTTAGATACATGTAAAATAATAAAACTAGACCACCTTCTTATGCTACGTACAAGAAGAGAGTCAATGGATGGAAGCTTATATGTAAGACCCACAAACATATAATTTCTAGAAGAACATAGAGTAAGTAAATGCTCAGACATTATTTTTGGTAATGTTTTCACTGATATACCTTTTTGGGCTAGAGCAACAAAACAAACAAGTAACTAGATCAAACTGAAAAGTTTTTGCATAGCAAATAAAGCCATCAACAAGTCAAAAGACATCTTACCGAATGAGAAAAGATATTTGCCAATGATACATCTGAAACATCCAAACTTTATAAAATAGATCATACAACTCAACATCAACAAGAAAACAAACAATCCAATTAAATGATCAGAGGACTCACATAAACATTTTTCCAAAGAGGACATACAGAAGGCCAGTAGACTTATAAAAAGATGCTCAATGTCACTAACCTTCAGAGAAATGTGAATAAAATACACAGTAAGACATTACCTCACAACTCTCCAAGTAGCCACTATTAATAAATCAACAAACAACAAGTGTTGGCAAGGAGGCGGAGAAAAGGGAGCCCTTGTGCACTGCTAGTGAGATCGCAAATTGGTGTAGCTACGATAGATAGCAATATGGAGGTTCCTCAAAAAATTAAAAATAGAACTACCTTATGACCCAGCAATTTCTCTCCTGTGTATTTCTTCAGAGAAATCTAAAACAATAATTCAAAAAATATATTTGCATCCTTTTATTTACTGCAGCACTATGCACAATAGCCAAAATATGGAAGCAACCAAATGCCCAATCAATAGACAATTGGATAAGAAAGTGTGGTGTGTGTGTGTGTGTGTGTGTGTGTGTGTGTGTATATAATGTACATACACACATATATGCACAAACACACATACACAATGGAGTATTACTCTGCTGTAAAAAATTATTTTACCATTTGCAACAATATGGATAGACCTAGAAGATAGTATATTAAGTGAAATAAGTCAGTCTGAGAAAGATAAATACCACATGATCTCACTTATATGTGGAATCTATAGAACAGAATAAACAACAAACAAAACAGAAATAGACTCATGGATTCAGAGAATAAACTGATGATTGCTAGATGGGAGGGGTGTTGAGAGGGGGATGAGAAAGGTGACAGGATTAGAAAGTACAAATTGGCAACACAAAGATGGTGGCGTGAGAGTAGAACCCCAATACCTATCTGGGAAGAGACTGTTGAACAAAGGGAAACCCACAGGGGAAACCCTGAGAAACACCCTCAACTGAGAGAGCCACACAATGCAAAACAACATCCAAATGTTAGAGGAAAAAGGGGCAAGTGGGAGAGGGAAGGGGAAGGATCAGTACAGGGATGGGGATGTGGAACATGGCTGGGGGCTGGCAGAAAAAAAGGGAGATTGTGGGACTACCGTCAAAGTGGAGCTAGATCCTGGGTGACCTGGAAGCTGAGACTCAAGGAGGGTGGAAGCCTTGTGAAACTGTGGACAATTTAACATCCAAACTCAAGTGGCAACATGCTGTGCTCCACTCAGATCACCATGCCTGCGGTGGAATAGGAACCACGGGGCAGTGGTGGCTAAACTTTCTGGGGTGGCGAGCAAATAGGGCACCAGCCCGCCAGCTGCAGCTCAGCACACCAAGTTGCTGGCTTACAGAGGTGGCATAGCTGAGCTGAACAGAATCAGCTCTTAGGGAGCTGCTCTCCAAGACACAGGATATTAAAGTGAAAGAGCAGCCTGAGCAGAACAGAGAGTGGAGAAAGACTGAGCCACATGCCTCAGATCTGGTGGGCCAGCCTCCCTGCCTGCAGCATTTTGGGGTCTGTATCTTGACTGTGAGTGCCTGCCTGACACCCAGCCTGTAGGATCAGCACCTGAAGTCCAGAAGTCGGACTCAAATGAGTGAATGGTCTCTGAGTGATAGTGAGGCTAGAAGCACAGCCAGGAAGGCAGAGCTCCCTTCTGGAGGGGCTGGGGAGGAAAGCACAGGGCTGAACCATGCACCAACATCCCCTACTCATGGCTCTATACCAACTGGGCCAGCACCCTGAAGCCTAGAAACATGGACTCAAACAAAAACTGTCTCTGGGTATGACTGATTTTAAACCCAGACAGGGAAAACAAAATGTGCCCCAGGAAATAGGTCCAGACAGCATACACACTAACCTGCCAGCCCCACTGCTGACAGAGGAATCCGCTATTGTGTCTTAGGCCCACCCCAGCTCCTTCCCCTGCCCCACACTCACATCTTGACTGCTCCACCTTCTAGCAGCTAAGTCAATAACCTGGAGTGCAACCCCAGGACACAGAAACTGGCTGCTTTCCTCAATCCTCTCCTAAAACTCCTCTCCCCTCAACTGAACCCTTACTGCAACCTGCTACACAGCAGAGACATACCAGGCTGCTGTCAGCCCACAGCCCACCTCACTCTCCCAAAGAGGGAGAGCACTGAGACTAAGACAGTTGGAACAAAAAAGAAGGAAAAAAATAAATAAGAGAAGCCCATCTTACAGGAAACCCCCCAGAAGGAAAACATACTCATGCCTAAAGCAAAAAACAAACAAAAACACACAAAAAAACAACAACAAAAAACCACATCATATAAAATGCACACCTCAGAATCCAAAGCCCCTCCAGAAGAACATGAAAAATATTTAGAAAATGAGATTGTATACTTGGAAACAAATCTAAGTGAACAGAATTCAGGGCTGCAATACTCAAGACACTCAGAGAGCTCAGTAAATTCTGGCAAAGTACCCAGACACAGTTAAATGACCTCAACAAGAAATTTTTTGATCAAAATGAATACTTCACCAACAAAATTGAGAAGTTAGAGCAGAACCCAAAGGCACTCCTCGAAATGAAAGGCATAATGGAAGAGCTGAGAAAAAAACAAACCAGCATAGTAAACAGGGCTGACCAGCAGGAGGAAAAAATTAGTAAAATTGAAGATAGAAACATAGAAATTTTACATATGGAAGAAGAGGGATATGAAAGTCAAGAGAAATGAAAGAGCCCTACAAGAACTCTCTGACTCCATCAGAAAGAGCAATATTAGAATAATAAGGGTACCAGAAGGAAGTGAGATGGAATCTTCTCAGAGTCTACTAAAACAAATAGTGGATGAAAAATTTTCTAACCTATGGAAAGAACTAGAACCCCAAATTCAAGGGGAAAACAGGAGCCCTAGCTACCTAGACCCTAACAGATCTTCTCCAAAGCACATCGTTCTGAAGATGACAAAAATCAAAGACAAAGAAAGAATCCTCAAGGCTGCCAGGGGAAAAAAATATAAAACTTTCAAAGGAAAATCTGTCAGGCTGTCATCAGACTTGGTAGAAACTCTGCAAGCCAGGAGGGAGTGGAGCCCAATCTTCAAAATATTAAAAGAGAGAAATTTCCAGCCAAGAATTAACTATCGAGCAAAATTAACCTTTAGATATGAAGGAGGAATTAAGGCCTTGCCAGATATACAGAAGCTGAGGGAATTCACCAACTCAAAACCGGCATTCCAAGAAATACTGAAGGAGGCTATTCGACCTGAATCAAGAAATCAAAATAAATGGAGAAAGGTTGGGACAACAAAGAAATAGAAAGGAAGGAAGAAATGGATACAGGATATCCTCATATATCAATCATCATCCTGAGTGTAAATGAACTGAATTCACCAATAAAGAGGCACAGGGTAGCAGACTGGATTAAAAAACAAAATCCAACCATAGGCTGCCTACAAGAGACACATCTCAGCCACAAGGACAAATATAGACTCAGGGTAAAAGGATGGAAAACAATACTCTAGGCAAATGGTATTCAGAGAAAAGCAGAAGTGGCCATACTAATTTCTGATGAAATAGACATCAGGATAAAAAAATAATAAGAGATAAAGATGGACATTTTATTTTGATAAAAGGGACAATGCATCAAGAAAACATGACACTAATCAATATATATGCCCCTAATCAAGAAGCACCAAAGTTTACAAAGCAATTACTAACAGATCTAATAGGAGAACTTGACAAAAATACAATTATAGCAGGGGACCTAAATACCCACTTTACAACACTAGACAGATCATCCGAGCAGAAAATAAATAAAGAAATTACAGCCTTAAATTATATGTTACAGGAAATGAACATAATCAACATTTATAAGACAATTCATCCTGCAACACAGGACTATACATTTTATTCTATCTAGTGCACATGGAACATTTTCAAGGATAGACCATATTCTGGGACTTAAATCCAATCTCAGCAAATTTTAGAACATTCAAATCATACCAAGTATAGTCTCAGACCACAAAGGTTTGAAACTAGAGATCAAGTCTAAAAGAAAAGCCGAAAAAAATCACATACACGTGGAGATTGAACAACATGTTATTAAAAAATGACTGGATAGGGGAAGTAGGGATGGCTCAGTGGGTTAAGCACTTGCTTTGCAACACTGAGGACTGAGGATTGAATCCTGGCCCTGACCCATGCAGACCCATATGCTGAACTGGAGTGTGCTTCCTGTGTGGGAAGCCCTCAGTTCAGTTCTCAGCCACCCCACTCCCCCTGGTTCATCCCCTGGTTCCAGGGGGCATGCTTCCCATGCAGGAGGCCCCTAGCCCAGTTCCTGCCCTGTGTGGCCCCCACCAACTGTGCGAAACAAAACTATCTTGAAAACTGATGATGTACAACTATAGAGACTGCTCTGGGCCCTCCCCCTTCTCTCTGTATCTCTCTGTCTCTCTCTTTGTCTCTGTGAAAAAACAAAAAAATAAATCTTAAAAAATTAAAAAAAAAATGACTGGATCAAAGCAGAAATGAAACAAAGCAGAAATAAAACAAAGGATTAGAAAATTTGTAGAAATGAATGACAATGAAAACACGATGTACCAAAATTTCTGGGACACAGTGAAAGCAGTGAAACAGGGAAATTTACATCATTACATGTGTGTCTCAAAAAAAACCAAGAAAAACTACAAGTAAACATCCTAACATTCCACCTTAAAGAACTAGAAAAAGACTAACAAAGGAACCCCAAAGCCAGAAGAAAGGAACTAACAAAAATTTAAGCAGAACTTAATGCAATTCAGGACAGAAAACAACAGATAAAATTAATGCCACAAAGAGTTGGTTCTTTGAAAAAAATCAATAAAATTGACAAACCACTGGCTAGGCTTACCAAAGGAAAAATCTTATATTTTAAAGAGAAAAATCTTACGTTTCCAGATTTTAGAATGATAGGGAAGAGATCACAACTGACATTACAGAAATAGAAATAATCATAAGAAATTATTATGAAAGACTCTATGCCACCAAATTTGACAATCTAGAGGAAATGGACAAATTTCTAGAAACATATAGTTTACCTAGACTGAACAAAGATTTGGATACCCTAAATAGACCAATCAATAGTACAGAATTTGAAACAACTATCCAAAACCTGCCCCTAAAGGCAAAAATCTTGGACCAGATGCTATTACCAATGAGTTTTATCAAGCATTCAAAGAACTAATGCCCATCCTTTTCAGATTACCGGTACTCCAAAAAATTCAAGAGGATGCAATACTACCCAGCTCATTCTACGAAACCAGTATTTCCCTAATACTAAAACCTGGGAAGGACAATACCCAAAACAATAACTATAGGTCAATCTCCCTGATAAATACTGATGAAAAAAAATACTAAACAAAATTTTAGCTAACAGAATACAACACTGTATTAAAAAGATTATTCATCATGATCTCATGATCAAGTGGGATTCATCCCAGGGACACAAGAATGGTTCAACATATGCAAATCAATCAATGTATTCCAGCACATAAACCAAACGAAGGATAAAAACCTCATGATTATCTCAATTGATGCAGAAAAAACATTTGTCAAGCTACAACACCTATTTATAATAAAAACACTGAATAAAATGGGAATTGAAGGAAAGTACTTCAACATAATAAAGGCCATAGATGATGTACCCGCAGCAAATATATTGAATTGGTGAAAAGCTGAAGCCTATTTTTCTAAAATCAGGAATAAGACAGGGATGCGCCCTGTCACCACTGCTATTCAACGTAGTGCTGGAAGTTCTAGCTACAGCAATCAGGCAAGAGAAAGAAATAAATGGTATTAGAATTGGGAGAGAAGTCAAACTGTCACTCTTTGCAGATGACATGATCCTTTATATAGACAACTCTAAGGACTCTATCAGAAATCTAATATGAACAATAGACAAATACAGTAAAGTTGCAGGACACAAAATTAATGTGCAAAAATCAACTGCATTTTTATATGCCAACAATGAAACTTCAGAAAGAGAGAAGATCCATTCCCTTTGTCATTGCAAACAAAAAACTGAAATATAAAGGAATAAATCTAACAAAAAGCCAAAGGGCTCATACACTGAAAACTATAAGGCACTGTTAAAAGAAATTAAAGAAGACATAAAGAAATGGAAAGATATGCTGTGTTCACGGATTGGAAGCATCAACATGGTTAAAATGGCCATATTACCCCAAAGCAATATATAGGTTAAAATGGCCATATTACCCAAAGCAATGTGATTACTGTCAAAATCCCAGAGACATTATTTCAAGAAATAGATAAAAAAAAATCATCAAATTTGTATGGAACCACAAAAGACCCAAAATCGCCAAAGAAAAAAATGGATAAAGCTGAGGGAATCTCTTTGACCATCTTTAATCTATACTACAAAGCCTCAGTAATTTAAACAACTTAGTAATTGCAGAAAAACAGTTACACAGTCCAATGCAACAGAATTGAAAACCCAGAAATAAACCCACAAATATATGGACAGATTATTTTTTGATAAAGGGGCAAAAAATATACAGTGGGGAAAAGAAAGGTTCTTCAGTAAACGGTGCTGGGAAAATTGGAAAACCACATGCAAAAGACTGAATGTGAACTATGATCTGTCATTGTATACCAAAATTAACTAAAAATGGATTAAAGACCTCCAAATAAGACCCAGAACAATAAATTGCATAGAAAAAAACATTGGTACTAAACTTATAGATCTGAGGTTCAGGAGGAACTTTATAAACCTGACCTAAGTGGCAAGGGAAGTAAAAGCAAAAATAAATGAATAGGACTTTATCAAACTAAAAAGCTTCTGCACAGCAAAGGAAACCATCAACAAAGCAAAGAAGCAACCAACCAACTGGGAGAAAATATTTGCAAACAATGCCTCTGATAGGGAGCTAATATAAAAAAAATGTACAAAGAATTTGTACAACTCAACAACAACAATAACAACAAAAAAGCATTCCAATTAAAAAATGGAGACCTAAACAGACACTTCTCTCACGAAGACATACAAATGACCAACAGATATATAAAAAAATGCTCAACATCACTAGCAATTAGGGAGATGCAAATAAAAACCACAATGAGATACCATCTCACACCTGTTAGAATGGCTATAATTGGGGAAGCCGGGATGGCTCAGTGGGTTAGGCGCTCACTTTGCAGCGCCGGGGACCGGGGATCGAATCCCGGCCCCGGCCCGTGTGGAACCATATGCTGAACTGGGAGCTTCCCTAGTTCAGTTCTCTCTCTGTCTCTGTCCTCTGTCTCTCTCTCTCCTCTGTCAAAAATAAATAAATAAATAAAATATATATTAAAAAAAAAAAAAAAGAATGGCTATAATCAATAAGACAAGGAACAACAAATGCTGGAGAGGCTGTGGAGAAAAAGAAACCCTCATATACTGCTGGTGGGAATGTAAACTGGTACAACCACGAAGGAAGGCAGTATGGAGATTCCTCAAAAAACTAGAAATAGAATTGACATATGACTCAGCAATCCCTCTACTGGGTACCTATCCCAAAAACCTGAAAACTTCAATCCACAAAGATATCTGTCCTTGAATATTCATAACAGCACTGTTCCCAGTGGCCAAGTCATGGAAACAACCAAAATGTCTTTTGATAGATGACTGGATAAAGAAGTTGTGGTACATTTACACAATGAAATACTACTCAGCAATAAGAAAAGAGGAAATACAGTAATTTGTGACAACATGGATAGACCTTGAAACCATCTTATTAAGCAAAATAAGTCAGACTGAAAGAAGAAAGAAACATGACCTCACTTATAGGTGGACTATAAAATTTAAAGTAACAAAGAAACAAAAACGTATGGACATACTCCATAATTTGGTGGTTACCTGAGGGTAAAGGGGGATGGAAAAGGGAGAGTGGGGGGTGGGGAATTGGGAGTGGGAACCAGATATGCGATGATGTAAGGAGAGCTGATTCTGGGTGGTGGGTACATAATGCAATGCATAGATGATGTGGTGTGGAGTTGTGCACCTGGAAACTATATTGCCAACCAAAGTCACCCCAATAAATTTAACAATAAAAAAAGTACAAATTGGTAGTCTCAAAATAGTCACAGATATATGAAATACAGAATGGAAAATATAGTGAATATTATTGTAAAAACTATGTATAGAGTAAGATAGGTACTAGACTTATTGGAGTGATCACGTCATACATTATGTAAATGCTTCACTACTACACTGTACACCTGAAACTAATATAAAGTAATATTGAATGTCAACTAAAAAAACAAATATATATACATATATATATATATATCACAAAATTTAAAGGATAATATAGGGAATATGTTCAATGATAATATAATAGCTATGTATGGTGTCAGATGGCTAGTAGACTTGTTGGTGTTATCTCTTTTTTTTTTAAATATTATTATATTTTATTGTTAAATTTAATGGGGTGACATTGGTTGGTAACAATTAGATAGTTTCCCGATATACAACTCCACATCACATCACCCATGCATCGCATTATGTGCCCTCCTCCCAGAATCAGGTCCCCCTCCAAAACCATACATCTGGTGCCAAAGCCCCCATCCCCCCACAACGTTCCCTCCCCCCTCCTCCCTCCTCTCCAGGTAAACACCAAACCATTGAGTGTGTCCAT
>PVKE010031815.1:0-18712 GCA_004027555.1 Craseonycteris thonglongyai
AAATTATGATAGAGGATCATGAGACTTAATGTTGCTATTTCTTCTGTCTTATTTAACAGGTACAACTAATACCACTGTAACTCCAACTTCACAACCTATGCGGAAGTCTACCTTTGATGCAGCCAGTTTTATTGGAGGGATTGTTCTTGTCTTAGGTGTGCAGGCTGTAATTTTCTTTCTCTATAAATTCTGCAAATCAAAAGAACGAAACTACCACACTCTATAAACAGACACATTAAATTAACATGGACTGGTGTATAACTCACTGAAACCAAAATATCTTCCAAGATGCCCCACGTGAAAGATGCTATTCCAAGATCTTTAAATTTTCAGAGGATACCTATAGGATGTTTTGGAGCATCATCCTTGAAGAAAAATCAGTTAAATCATTTGCTCAACAGGAATGTTTAAATTATTCTGCATGAATCCTTGTGGCTGTCTTATTTTAAATGGCTGCTGCTGTGGGATTATGTTCTTTTTTCTTGACATGCCAAATGTAATAACTGTAAGTGATGGAAAACATAGTCTTGCACAGACAACCTCATGACTCTTTTGGCAGTTTAAATTTAGTCATTTTAAAGCCTGAAAGCTGCATTATTTCCATCCTAACTCAGGATGTAGTTTAGTGACCGGAATTGAAAAGAATGTGCCAAATGAGCATCAGTTGGATGGATTTGGGGCTATCATTTTAAAAGGGGCAGAAATTTATAAATTTTGAACTCTTAGAGTAAACTATATCCTTGGAGTAAAATTTTGTGCTTGATCAGTTATTTTTTTCTACATTAGAAACAGGATGTCACACAAGGAATTAACATTCCAGACTTAAAGAAATGAAAGGCTATCAACCATTAAAAGTATAGCAGGTTATTGTTAATACTGTAAAGCACCTTATATCATTGAGAAATAAAGAACAGTGCCTTAAAAGGTAGACTGAAAGGTACACTGCAACTTAAAATTGTGATTTGTTGTTTCACATTAAGGAAGTTAAAAGTTTGGTCTGAGGATGTGACTGTTGATATGAGTAGTAGTAAAAGTATTTTTAGATACTATGCTGTTAGTATTTAATTGAAAATTTACCCGTTTTTTTTTTTAGACCTGAGTTAACTTAAGGTAAAGGATGTTATACAAAATTGAAAGCCTTCAGATATTGAACCTCCCAACATTTTTCTTAATGGCTGTTTAAAAAAAATAGATAAAATTGAGTTAATTATATTTTTCTTTGTACTTTAAAATTGTATCCTAACACTGTAGTACCTTGAAAGGATTTCCATCAAGCTTTCTTGAAAAAAATCTTCTTTTGTGAAGCAAGATAGAAATGTTGTTTTAGAATGATTTACTAACTCTTTAAATGATTCAATCATTTTAAGTTTTGAGACCACAAATGTGATAAGTATAATTTCAGGAAATCAAAGGATTTTTGATTTATCAGATTACTATAGATTTTTAATGATGATTGATTACCCTGGATAAACAGATTGTGCTTTTTCTTTTTCCTTTCCCATTCTTTTTTCTTAGTTTCAATTCCTATAGTTTAGTAAGCATGTGTACTTTTATTTCTTTAGTTTCCTTAGGAAGCACTAGTATGTTTTTGTTTTAGAGGGATTCTTCTTGCCTTTGACACATTGGATTAGTTCAGAGGCTTAAATTAGTTTAAAGTGAGCTTTTGTTTTTTAGGTCATTAAAGTTGTTTTGCTCTTTTTAGTTTCTTTAGCCTATAGTGGCTGAGTTTAGCCCTTGATTTTCAATATTTTATAGTAGGAAATGACAAGTTGCTTAGGTCCATTTCACAAGCCATAATTCCTTGCATTTAGATAATTAAAGGTTCTTAAAATGAAGATTTACTGTTTTTTTGTTACTTGCTGGTACAGCTAAAGTTTGTTTTACTTGCACATTTGTACATACACCTAATGTTTTCAAGTGCCTTAATTGTTTAAAATCTCTGGCTTCAAAGGTTTTGGGGAAAAGGTAGGTTTACCTCACATTTTTATGTTTTCATTAGTAGTAATATTCTAGGTACCTCACAAAAATTTTTATTATGCCATGGCTGTTAGTTTTTAATGAGTGCTGTAAGATAGAAGATTCTTTTGAAAATAATGCAGAATTTTCATTCCTCCCAAAGTGGCAAAAATTAGCTACAATGGCATAATTGTCATTTACCTAGATATGAGTACCTTGTCACACATTGATGTCAACATATAAGAGTAATTTGTGAAAATGTAGCTGATGAAGCCTCTAGTCTTCTGTAATTTTGAATACTGCTCTAACAAAATCATATAATATGAAACTAGTTAGATATTTTGCAAAAGAGCTCTTACAGAACTCACAGCGGTTCCCAAGCCCTTTCCTTTAGCAGTTTAGTTTCAGGAGCCATTAATAATTTTTGGGTTTTTTTAATCCAGAAGGTATATAGAAACCTTTTCAGATTTTTCATCTGATTTGTTCACGCAGATGTAGCCCTATCAAAATACCTTATTTTACCTTAAGATATTTGTTGCACAGGCAGACACTGTTGTACTTAGAAATTTCTATTTCAGTTCATTAAAAACTGCAAAACCAGTCTGTATCATGTATCAAACTGATTTAAAATAAATTTACATGTTTATTGAATCAATCTGTTCTTTTTTAAGTTTGTTATTGCTTTTTGATTATGACATTTAATGCTAGTAAATTTACCTTACCAGTCTGTTCAGGGATGGGTTGTCTACTCAATTTTTATTGTTCCTTAAGACCAGATAGTAACTACGGTTTGCATCAGTGGGGAGCAGAGCCTTAGAAATGATAGTTGTAGGGAGAACTTGGTATGTCTATGCAAGTGACATGCAGGTTGACCTTCCACAAATCAATAATCATTCACTTTTACCAAGTAATGAATTTGAAACTGCCATTTGTTATAAATCTTGAGTTTATAACTCCATTTTTAGTTCAGATTGCATTAATCTCTGCAGTTTCCCCAGGGATGCAGTGTTGGTTTTAGTTAACTTTCTTAATTAATGGGGAAGTTCCATGGGCTTTCAATTATCCCTTGCTACAATGAGCCTTCAACTCATGGGTCAGAACCAATATAGGAATCCTTTCAGTTGCTAATTATGTCTATTTCAATTAAACCTTCAGCAACTGAGGAAATAACCACATGGTAGGTCCATAGGCTTACTGGGTCCACTAAAATTCAGTACTGACCTAAGACTCCCGTCGCCTCATAAGCCTTCATTTTGACTGGTGAGCCACAGTGGCATTTTGGGTCCCTAGGAATTACAATTAATTTTAAGAGGTAGTGCCTGGTAATCTGGATATTTCTTTTTCCCTAATGAAAAATCACTAGAAAATGATTACAGATCCCTTAGGAAAATGTTTGGAAGAAAATTTATGGTACATACCTGCAGTAGTGGTGTAGGGTCCTTCCAGGGGACCTATCCTCCCCTGTAGGCAAGGGGCCCTGGTCTAAATTTACTTAGGTCTGGAATCTGGGTGAGAGGCTGTGACTCCACTGTGCTAATTCAAGTTAGGTTTTGGCTACCAGAGTATTGTTATTTAGATCAAGCAATATTCTAGGTGGTTTCACATATGTATTCATTTGTGGGGACACATTAGCCCCTAAAGATCTCTGCCAGATCTGTATCTGACAGATATATCCCGGCTGCCTTTTATAATGTGAGGTCTGACAAGTTTGTGAACTCATCCTAGAAAAAAATGCTACATAGCTCATTGCTGAATATCACTATGGTCACCTTCGAAGTACTCCCCTTGGGAAGCTATGCACTGACCCCAGCATCTAGTCCACCCTTCAGGCAACTTTGGAACTATGCAATGGCCATCAGAGCCATTGTATTGCCTTTGATGTCTTGTCATCAAAATGTCTTCCTTTCAATATTCCTTTTATCTTCGGGTTAAGAAAAACATCATTGGGGGCCAGGTCAGGTGAGTAGGGAGGGTGTCCCAATACAGTTACTTGTTTACTGGCTAAAAACTCCCTGACAAACGGTGCCATGTGAGCTGGTGCATTGTTCGGATAGCAATAGCCATGAGTTGGCAAAAAGTTTAGGTCGTTTTTGTCTAACTTTTTCACAGTCTTTCAGCACTTCCAAATGGTCAACTTGGCTGACTGTCCAAATTTGTAATGAACAATGCCTCATATCAATAAAGGTTAGCAATATCCTTTTGACTCTTATTTTGGACTGATGGAACATTTTTGTTGGTGGAAAACTGGCTGACTTCCATTGTGCGCTTGGACACTTTGTTTCAGGGTCGTATTGGTACACCCATGTTTCATCACTAGTGGTAACAGCCCAAAACACTGCCTTGCCTCTCAAAAAGGTCTTGACAAACTTCGACTCTGCTTTTGTTCATAATTGAGCTCCTTTACTTTGGGACCATTTCTGCCCATACCTTTCTCATGCCAAGATTTCCAGTTCAGATTTTCCTAACTTTATGAATGTTTAGTCTACTGTGTTGCTCACAGCTTACCATTTTGATGCACAAGTCAATGAAATTTTGCAATGCTTTCATTGGTTCTGTTTGTTACCAGCTGCCCTGAGCTCCTCATCAGTGATGCTTTCTCACCCCTCAGAAAAACGTTTAATCCATTTGTACACTGGTTTTCTTCATGGCATTGTCCCCATAAACTTGGAGTAACATGTTCCTGATTTCACTTTCAATCTTGCCAAGTTTAACAAGAAATTTAATGTTTGTTCATTGCTCTAATTCAAACTCCAACATACTTGCGATGGCACACAAACACACCAAAACACCCACCAATATAATGATGAATGCCACTCAGCAAAACACTGCCACACGTTGACACAAACAAAGCTGTGAAACACTGATTCACCAAGGTTATTAAACCTTACTGAGTTGTTTGTACAGCGCTGCAAATGGAAGCACATGGCAGTGTTTGCGAACTTGTCAGACTTTGGAGATGTACCTACCTTGACTTCAGCAGTTGGTTTCTGCTACTCGAATGGCATCACCATTGAAATGAGAGAGCCCATCTCAACAGCAGTGAGAAATGAAATTGTGACTTCAACTATCACTGTAATTTAGCATTCTGCAAAATTAAAATTTATGCTTGAGTTTTAGCAATATCCTTGTGACCACAGGAAATAAGTGTTTTTGAATGTTTTGTGGAAGCTCAATGGTTCTCAACCATGATATGAGCTGAGAATGAAAGGACCTGAGTTTGTCATTCTCTTCTGTAAGTGCTGATGTGCAGCTAAAAAACTGTCCCACACACCAATGTATGGTCACCATTATTGCCATGAATGTCAAGGTAGTAGCAATTTTGGCTCCCAAGGCACATGCTTGAGGGGGGTCCTTCATCACAGTCTATCACAGGTGACAGACTGCTTAATTATCATGCCACTGCATGTAAAAGGTCACTGCCATTCCATTTCCTATTAGCAACAGTTTAGCTCTGTTTTCAAGCCCAAGGGCGCAACCAGACAAATCCCCAGATCCCATCGTTGTGGGCCTGTCCCCTAGGACCACTCCACTCCTGGTATCAGTTCTCTGTAATCAAACAGGGAAAGTCTAATATAAAGAACATTAGTGATAACAAGGTACTGAAGTAATGGGAGGATTGGCTGGTAAGCAGCGAAGAGAGCTTTAAAAATCTAGGGATAACACATCTAGGGAGCAGCCACTACCCTCCAGGGCACATCCGAGAGGGTGTGACTCTTAAGGCTCACAGTATGGCAGAGAAAGTCCCTGAGGCTGTGAAATACCCAGAGGGAGGTGCCATGCCAGGGGCACTCCTACGAGGCTGCCAAAGCCACACACAGTGCAGGAGTCTGCCTAGGAGGGGAACCTGGGAGAGAAGCCCTTCCTTCTCCAGGGTCCCTCCTGCACTATCTACTGACAAAACTTAACATCTTACCAAGTAGCAAATAACTATTTACACAGGGACCAGCTTTGTTATTTCATAGCAGACCATTAAGGATAAGTTTGTAGCTGAGAGGTCATAAATTGATAACTGGTACCAGTTGTAATGTTGAATATTTTTGTTTTGATATCAAAGTTATCAATCTTCCTTTTGGCTTTTGTTCCTTATGTTCTGTTTCAGAAATAAGTTTGTGTGTGCCTATGTGCGTGTGCATATAGATCTTTAATTCATTCAAAATTTGCTGTATATTGTGAATTTAATCTACTTTCAATAAACTCAACCTTCTCCTTAATTTGAACAGCTAATATAAGGGATGCCGGGATAAATCAACAGATTGGGCACTTGCCCTGTAACCATGAGGTCTGGGGTTCGAGTCCTGGCCCATGCAAATCCATAAACTGAACTGTGGCCCGTGCAAACCCATATAATATGCTGAACTGCGGCGTCGCTGGTAAACTGGTGGTGAAGGTTATTGCCTCCCATTCAGGAGGCTCCCAGTTCAGTTCCTGCCCCACACGGCCCCACGTCCACCTGTGAGGAATGAAAGCATGCCACAACTAATGATGCACAACTATGGAGACTGCTCTGCCCCACCCACCTTCTCTCTCCCCTTCTCTCACGCAATAAAATAAATCTTAAAAGAAAAAAAGAGCTACATATATATAAATTTATAATGTTTCTCTGGCCTATTCTGGTCCATTTCTCTAGTTACTTATTACTTTCCCAAAATAGATTTTCTTGTCTGAACAAAAGGACTTGGATTAGGACTTTATGAAAGTCTGTAGAGAGTTTTGGCACTTGTAGGAAGAATAAAAAGGCTATGAAGAGAGGATGATGTTCTTAAGTGAAACAAATATAAATAAGAGCTTTGAAGTTTATTTGGATTAATCTCTGTTCTAGTTTTCCACTTGCTAGTAAATACTGCTTGGCGGTAATGCCCTCTCTCCTGGCCGTCCCCCCAATTAGTAACTCTGGAACCCAGGTTGAGAGGCTGCTGGTTGACTAGAAGCAAGGTGTTAGGTTATAGAAATGCAAATCAACTCACGCTTTAAAATCTAGGGCCAAATCCTACTCCAGCCAGGGCATTCAAGTGGTAATGATCTCAGTCCTTCAATGTTATCTTCACAGTACTGTTAATAAACATTAGATAAAAGGTTTGATGGAGCTTAGAATCATTTTTATTCATTTAAATGCGTATAGAAATAAAACTTGGAAAAAGATATATGATTAAGAGTCAGGTCTAAATGGAGCTGTTTAAACTTGAAAAGCTGAAAGTTGGACATTTTCTGGCACGTTGGGTAGAAAGATTTTGTCAGTCCTTTTTTTTGTTTTTAATAGGTAACAGCAATATAAACATTAAGTAGATATTGGAGCTTTTAAGGAAAATGGTGAATAATTCATGTTATAGCATCATTAAAAGCCACTATTACTAACGAGATCAATATTACTCTTTCACCCTGGGTTAGGCCATTTAGTATGCCTTCTTGTATATATTTTGCTACTTTTCATAAAGGGAATTGGTCAAGAATGACTCCATCAGTGGGAAGCCATTTCTTTCTAAGGAAGAAAAGATATCCCATATTTGGAGTAATGTAAAAATTTCTTAGTATATTATCATTTGTGCTTTTTTTTTGACAATCATTGGTGTTCTTCCGTTTCAGCCACGTGTAAATTCCTCTTCAGTCTTTATTTATCTGACTTGTCTCATAGGCCTTGCTTGTCTCATAGGCCTTGCTTAAGAAGTCAGATCTTAGATTTCAATAGGCTCCAACTAATATTTTGCCTTTTCTGGACCTTAGGCTTTTTGCATGGGGTCTCTATAATGGGCCCACCAGATACTTCCTTCATTATTAGGATTTATTTATTTAGTAGGGTAATGTCCCTCAATTAGCTTCAGACCATCACCCTTCTAAATCTCTCAAATATAATGGATTTCCACTAATGCATTTAGCTACTTTGTAATCTTCTCAACCATAAGAGTTGTGTTCACCAACCTCCCCCATGGTAGGAACAGTCACTCTGGGGAGTTAATGGGGATGGAGTGAATCCTAAAAGCCCTTGTGGTCCCATACATACCAACCGAATTTTAATTCCTGTGGGAAAAGGTTTTTTCAAAAACAAATAGACATATATTAGACTTTCACAGCTTGGTGAAAGATGACTCCACAGAAATTGGTGAGTCAAGCAAATGGCAGGTGTTAGTAATGTGGCCCTACTTGGTCAAGGATCTCAATTGGGTATGTTCCTGGCCTGGTTCTCCCCTCTCTGTATATTGCCTCTTAACTGTATACTGTATTTAGAAATACTGCAACAAACCTTTGGTCCAATAACTAGATCCTCAGCTGCAGAATTTTACTTTTAAAAGAGGTCTTAGAATGGCATATGTCCTTTGACAGAATAATGAAATCTTTTCCTCTTAATGTTTCTCGAGGTAAGAGAGGAGGAATTTTTTTAAATTTATTTATTTTTTTTAATTACAGTTGATGTTCAATATTACACTAGTAGCAGATGTACAGTATAGTAGTTAGACATCTATGTAACTTACAAAATGATCCTCCCATAAGTCTAGTACCCACCTGGCACTATATGTATTTATTATAATATCCCTGACTCTATTCCCTATGCTATGCTTTACATCCCCATGACTGTTTTGTAACTACCAATGAGTACTTCTTAATCCCTTCATGTTTTTCATCCAATCCCCAAGACCCCTTCTCATTATCAAGCATCAGTTTGTTATTCTCTATATCCATGAGTTTGTTTCTGTTTTGATTGTTTTTGTTTTGTTTTTGGTGTTTAGATTCCACATATAAGTGAAACCATGCAGTATTTGTCTTTCTCTGTCGGACTTATTTCACTTAGCATACATAACACCAGAAGAGGAATTCTTTTTTTTTGGTTTTAATATATTTTTATTTATTTATTTATTTTTGAAAGAGAGAGAGAGAGAGAGAGAGAGAGAGAGAGAGAGAGATACAGAGACAGAGAGAACTGAACTGGGGGAGCTCCCAGTTCAGCGTATGGTTCCGCACGGGCCAGGGCCGGGATTCGATCCCCGGTCCCCGGCGCTGCAAAGTGAGCACTTAACCCACTGAACCATCCTGGCTTCCCCTAGGAATTCTTAAATGTGTTGATTACGTATGCAAACCTCTAGAGTGGTTCTGAAAGGCAATAAAGCAAAGAGTGTAATACTTATCAAAGTAGTACAATGAAGGCCGTGGAAGAAGATCTAAATGTTGTTTACCATAAACTAAGAGTTGAAATATTTTTAGAAATCTTCAAATACATGTTATACCTCAAGCTAATCTACATTCCAAGAATTTCTTTGGAAGGCAGATTTCTCACATGCTTTAAAATGACTTCTGAAACTTTTTGCTCTTCCAGGGAACTCAGATAAGGAATCTGATACTGCTAGCTGATTATTATAGGTTAGTGGAGAAAAAGAAGTTCAGAGACAGAATACCTGCAAGATGTTGGTCCTGACTTCCACACCCATTTATTGAACTATAATTCAGGAAGTGCTTTTGGGCTAAATTGTTTCAATATCAGAATTTTATTATTGAGGAGTGATGTCAGTAAGATGGCAGAGTAGGTAGCCCTCGACTCATTTTCCCTCCACAAATACTGATACAGCAACTAGTCATGGACAAATTCCCTTTATGGGAAATCCAGAATTTTATTATCCAGACCCAAGCACCTAGATAGCATTCTGATATATGACTTTTAAATGTAAGTTTGAACTTACCCTGAAATCATAATTTGATATTTACATTTTTCATTGTTTTATATATATAATCAAATTTATTATTACTTACAGTCTTTGGCCTTTGAATCCTTCTTGTTATTTTATTGTCCATAAGATTAGTCTTTAGATGGTGTTGCTGAGAGTATCTGGATGATGTGGAAGCAGAATTTAGGGAGTATTGAGCCTGGATAGAAGGACTAGAATGTTAAAAATGTTAAATTATATCTCTGGTTGCAATGGACGGGGCTAGGTTTAATTCGTAAAATTTTAAAGCTTAAAATGGGCATATAATCCCAATTCATTAATTTCGAGTCAAAAATGTCAAAACCTTGATAGACTAATTTGTCTGAGGGTCACGTGACCAAGTGAAAACGAAAGAGATAATGGGTGACTTGGACTATTGTGGGTAGAAGAGGCAGACTGAGAGATATTCAAATTAATAGGACTTGGTAATTAACTGGGTGTGAAGAGGGATGAAAAATAGCTTCCAGATGTCTGGCTCAAGCAACTGGATAAATGTTAATTTTATTTTACAGTGGATTTTATGATCCTGGCATATACATGCTCAATAGATCACGGATGATTAGAAGATTAGAAGGATCGATGGGCAGGAAATTCGAGCGTGGAGAGAGAAGGCAGACAAAGATTAGTTTAAGGCCTCTAAGGAGGTAGAAGCCCATAGGATCTTGTGCATGGGATTGGCCCTGAGAAGAAAAGGGCACCTTTTCCATTTAACAGGAGGAAAGGAGAAGCAGCTGTATATCAATGTAGGTAGACGGAAATGAAAGCAGAGGGAATTTTCATCTGTTGACTTTTAATTGATCTGGTGAACGGGAGGTGATGTGTTTGAGGAAGAAGGCTATTTAAATAGTTGCTGCAAAGGGGAAGAGTGAGCTGACCCCACATTCAGCTCCAGGGGAGGACAGCATGAATTGAGCCTAAGCCTCTTCAATGATTTTTTTCAAAATTGGGCACATGATGAGTTAGCCCTGTCACAGCCTTATCCTGCCCCCTCTCCACACCCCACTCCTGCCCTCTGAGCTTGAACAGACAATGGGAACTAAGAAGTGGTGGCCATCTTGCTGCCCAAGGGGTCCCACTTTCTTTTTGCTTCCAGTATTCTCAGAGCCCAGGGATGAAGAGAGAGGAGCCAGTCCTCACGAAATAGTGCAAACCTTAACTTAAGCCAGTCCACTTCTGAACATTTCACAGTTTTGTGAGCCAATTGATGTCGTTTTTGTCTTGAAGCTTTTTGAGAATAACTGCATTAGAACAAATGATAGTTTCTCAGGAGTTGCAAGGTCCTAGGGGAATCCATGTTAATGCCAAGTAAGGAGAGCTCACCCTTCCACTCTGCCTCTGCTTCTGATGCTTCTGATGTGGGGAGCAGGGAGGCCACTGCTAACCCCCTACAGAAGGGAGAGGCCTGGGTCACCTTACTCCTTCTACTGGACAACAGCTGAGCAAGGAAAGAGAATGGCTGTCTTTGACTGTTAGCACTAATAGTGTAGGTGTTATCTGCCTCTCACCTTGAAGTGCTGGGCACAAATAGACAGGTATGACCCAGCCCCTCCCCTCTAATAAATCTACATGTACAAAGTCCTCAGCAAACCCCAGTCCTGTCCTTGTAGAGGGGGACATCTGGGGCCAAGGCTGGGGAGTGACTTCTACCTCTGCTTCCTGGGAAAGCAGCTTCTCTTTCACATCCCAGTCTCGGGAATTAGGGCTCCCTCGCCTTCCTCATGCCCCACTCTGGTTCTCCTCTGTAATTGTGCAGGTGCTGAAGGACGTGGATGGCAATTTCATAGGACACATGAACCCAGAAAGGAATTAAAAAGATGCTTAGTCAGGCTGGTGGGAGAGACAGAAAAATCCCAGGGCACATGGAGAAGACTGTGCCACACTCAGGCTTAGTGGCCAAAATAGGGTGCCTGAGTGTTCTTCCCCTTTGGACCTGACTGCTGGGGCAAGGTATACCAGTGCTGCTACCAGGGACCAAGCAGCAGGCACAGAGGTGGCAGGAGGGTCCCTGGGCTTTATGAACAAGCCTAAGCCTGCTCTCGGTAAACCCAAAGTCACTTGATCTTTGTTTGATTGTTGAAACTGACCTTTCTGCTTCTGAAATGCCATTCCCCCACCCCCTACATAATTCATGCTGGTTAGTAGCCAAAGGAACCACAGGTAAAGTGCAAAACACATAAGAAAAATGTATAATCAACATTTGAATAGTTACTTAGTACTACTATACTATGTGCCAGACATGCATTTTTTACATTTAAACCTCAGAATATACCTTTGAGATGGATATTTGCATTTTATGTAGAGACTGATTAACCTATCTAAGGCCACATAGCTAGAAGCATGGAGCCAGGATTTGAATCTTGGCTGTTTTACTCCAAAGCCACCACATTCAATCCATAGGTTACACTGCAGAACAAAAAGGAGAGGCCTGGCTGATCTCAGCAATAGGCCAATCATAGTAACTGATATTTGGTGATATTTTCAATAGAACTAGAAGAGAACTTGGAATTTATTTAGTCTTCAACTGATAGGGGAGGATGCTAGGTTAGAGCCACCCTGGGTGTGGCCTCAGCTCCATGCTGCTAGTGGAGTGCACAGCACAGAGGTTTGTTTTAATTGCCATTTTCATAAAACTTCTGAAGCTCCCAACACCCAAGAATTATTATGGACCTTATGAATAACATCTGGGAAACGTGGTCATTAATGTTCTAAGAAATAGAGATGCTTCAAAATCCAGTGAAGTAGGCAATGTTCTTTAAGTGGTCTAGTAGACACTCCTGGGACCAATTTTTATGACTGAAACCTTTTAGTGTAGGATGGCAGTACTCCAAGGAGAATTAAGATAGAAAGTTCTGACTGCAAATCAGAATTAAGGTTTATTCATTCATGTATCATTCATTCATTCAACAAACACCATGGCACACCCCTTCAGTACCCCCTGGGTGGTACTGAATAGTCCCTGAGACCCTCCTTCGACTCAGACCCTGGGCCCTCACGTCTTGTTCTAGCCAGAGCAGGGCGTCTGCTTACCGCCCGATGAGCTCATTGGGACAGAGGATCTCCGAGGTCATTAAGCTGACTTTGCAGCTCTTCTACACGCTGGAAAGCGTCCAGCTTCACGCTGCACTCCTGGGCTAGCCGGCTTCTCATCTGAGGGGAAAGTGTTTGGGAAGCAGAGATGCTTTTTGGAGCAAACGTCCCTAGGGTTCCTAGGGAGAGTGTGGGTCCAGGCCACCCCCGGAATACGGGTTTTCACAAAGTCCTGGTGGGGCTGAACTCAGCCTTCTGAGAATCAAGAGCTCCAGAAAGGCCAAGAACTGAACCAAAGAAGAGCAGAAGCAGCCCTTGTTATCTTGTAATAGGCCATTACACACCCCATTTTTTTCTTCTATGTTTATTTCACCAAATGGGGAGTGTGGAAGAGGGGAATGGGGAGGGTCCCGTTCACAGAGGACCTTGTCGGCCCAGCCACACACCTACCCCAAAGACCTGCAGTGTGGGAGCCCCTGGCCAGTTACAAACAGAGGAAAGACGTGGTCTCTCTCTCAGATCTCTATACTCAGCTCAGCTGTCAGGTGCAGGGACAGCTCTGAGGCCTGACACAAGGCCCACACCCAGAGGCAAACTTGGTGTTTACTCCTGTGGCTCTTCCCTGCTCAGCTGATTGGCAGTCCTGGCCTGAGAGTTGCTAGGTTCAAAGTGAAACTTATCTGCAGAGATCACAGGAATTTTTTCTTGTGAAATTTATTCTTATCTCCTAATATATTTTTTTAAAGATTTATTTTATTGTTTTTGACAGAGAGAGCAACAGAGACAGAGAGAGACAGAGAAAAGAAGGGTTTAGAGCAGTCTCCATAGTTGCACGTCATCAGCTTTCAACATGGTTTCATTCCACACAGGTGGGCAGGGGCTGCGCAGGGCGGGAGCTGGGCTAGGGGCCTCCTGCATGGGAGGTACGTAATATTTTTAATTATATAAAAAATAATAATAGTGTCCCCTAAGAATTTATGTCCACCTGGAACCTCGAAATGTGACCTTATTGCAAAGAGCCTTTGCAGATGTAATTAAGTCAAGGTGACATCATGCTGAATTAAGGGTGGGCCCTAAATCCAATGACTGATGTCCTTAAAAGAAGAGGGGAAGGTACATACATACAGAGGGACACTTAAGGATGGAGGCCACGTGACAAGGGAGGGGACCCACCAGAAGCTAGAAGAGAGGCCTGGAATAGATGCTTCCTCAGAACCTTCTGAAGGAACCCACACCTTGGTTTCAGACTTCTGGCCTCCTAAACTATGGGAAAATAAATGTTCATTGTTTCATACACCCAGTTTGTGATAATTTGTTATAGCAGCCCTAGGAAACTAATACACATGCTAATCTCAAATGCCACACCTGTTTTAAATCCTACTCCTGTCTGTAGAAACCCAACCAGAAGGCCCCTGAATTCTCAGAGCTGTGACCACAGGCTTGTCTTACAAATGTTAAAGGGGTGGTTTTTTGCATATGTGGATGCTTCCAATTGTAGTTTGACTTTCAATATATGATCAAATCCAGAGTTAGGAAAACTGCCTAATAGTAAGTAGGCCCAAGGTCTCTTTCTGTACTATGGGGATTTGTGTAGGATCCTCATTCCCCATAGGCAGGAGTCAGGGGAAATATATTAAGACTTCCTCAACCACACAGGGGTTAAACCAATTTGAATAATATTAGTAAAAGAAAGAAACATGCTTAATAAGGATGTTGGTTAGCACACCCCACCCCCACTTCACAGAGGTAGGTACAGTGACTTGCCCAAGGTCACACAATTAGTGTCAGAGTCAGGATTTGAATCCAGGTCTACCTACCTGTTTCCAAAGTCGCCCAACTTTCAATTCCTAACAAAAAGACAAACAGCCAATATTTATAGAAAGCTGTGTATCAGTCCCTGTTCTAAGTGCTTCATTTTGATTACCTAATTTAATACTCCCCCATATTCCATTAGGTGAGTACCTTATTCTCCATTGCACTGATGAGGAAACTAAAGTACAGAGAAGCCACAGACCTTGCCCAAAGTCATACAGCTGGGGAGTCTGGGCGTGTGAATCAGGTAGTCTAATTCTAGGGTCTATGGTCTAAATGACCTCTCCAAGAGCAGGAGGTAGGCAAGGCCATTCGTGCTCTCGAAGATTAGCGTCAACGTCCACTCTTGGAGTTCAAGGCTGGAGATGGATTAGAGAGCCCTTGGGGGCTGATGCTGGCTGAGGGTGGATTACTGTATGGGGTGGGTAAGCCCAGGGCACATGAGCTGTCAGCAGAATTGGAAGGGTAGTTTAGAAAGAGCCAATGATTGTTTTTACATACACAATCCAAAAAATGTATTTATTGAGAGAAACCTCAAAATATTTGTGTTGACTACTTTTAGAATCTGCCATTAAACAAAAATTAACTGTTAACTAGAGAGGACTAGAGAAAAACTTGTTTATGAACCTCCCTATTTGTGTGGTGGCTTTTAGAAAAGCATGATTTAAAGGACAAATCTGTGATGCCAAATATTTCTTATGGGCTTAGTCATATTTTAGTTTACTTTTCATGAAATAAATGTAAAATTCTAATTTTTCTTTAAAGCGACTCATTTTCTCCCCATCTCTATAAAAATATTTTCTCTAGTCTTGGCTCAATTCAAATTTTTTTTAAGATTTATTTTTATTTATTGTTTTTTGACAGAGAGAGAGACAGAAAGGTGAGGGCCCAGAGCAGTCTCCATAGTTGACAGCATTAGTTTTTCATAGTTTCACTCCACAGGTGGGCACAGGGCTGTGCAGGGCAGGAACTGGTCCAGGAGCCTCCCACATAGGCCCTGGCAAGCAATGAATGGGGGGCACACCCCAGTTCAGCATATGGGTCCACACGGGCTGGAGCCGGGATTTGATCCTGGGGCTCCAGGGCACTTAACCAGCTGTCATCCCAGCTTCCCCTCAATTCAATTTTTATCCTTTCTTATAATTTATTGTAAAATCCTCCATACTGATTTTATCCTCAAGCACTTGAAACACTTGTCCAATAATTTAACTTTCCAAATTCTCTTTTGTAATATCTCTGGTGAATTGGTTTATGTATTCAATGAATAATGTGAAGTGCCTACTCTGGATGGTGCTGTTCCTCTGTATTGAATCGCTTTCTGTTTTTTCCTTTGTTAGAACTTGCATTAATCCACATTTACAGTATATTTTTCCTCCACCACCCCCCGACCCCTTGTTTGTTTTTTTGTTTTTTTTTTTGCTGTGGGGTACATTTAACAAAAATATATTGTGTCTGGGAACCACTTTTGTCTTTGTGTCTCTGCAGTTCCAGAAACAGCATAGATAACATCCTCTTATCACCGCTTCCACAATGCTTGTTGCTTTTCTAGATTACACATCAGAATTTTCTGAAGGATCCCTAGTTCAAAGATTAGAGCCAGGTGGAAATAATGCTTTTTAAGTGGGTTACAATGGTGCCAAGATTCTGGGCCCTGAGGTATTCCAGCCATCATCTCTTGTCATAGCAGCCTGAGCAATCACCCAGCATGGATAGAAATATTTCCATTCTCCTGGTGGGCCTACAAGTGACACAGGTGGCGAAACACCACCAGGGAGGACATACGAGGCACGGGAGAGATGGGAAGAAGGACAGTTGTGGCTGGCGGCCGCTGACCGGCTTTTCCAGAGGCTGCCACCTCTCACTGGAGTTACCTGTTGGACTTCTCTCTGCATTGCCTTCCTCTGGAGCTGACTCAGTTTTGAAGCCTGCGCCGCCTCTTCGGGCAGGAGCGGCAGCTGCTGTTCTTTCTGCGTCTCTCCTCCGAGAGCTTCTCCATGCTGGAGGTTTTCAGTAAACCCAGCTGGCGCTGGTGGACAGCTTCCTGGGTCACTGAGTGTTCTAACTCTTTCAGCAATTGAGCCTGCGGCAGAAAAAAGGCCAAAGGAAAAGAGAAAGGCACAGAATCTTTCTTCTCAGCACAGAACAAGGAAGGAGAGGTTGGCAGACACGACCATTCCCTCCAGTAGGGCCCAGGGGCAGAACTGTGTGGGGTATTCCTCAGATCAGGGTAATACAGCCCAACTGTTCTGTCCTGTGCCAGCCAGCACAAGACCACCAGGATGAAGGCCAGCCTGTAAGCCCTGAAACAATAGTCAGGGAAACAAACAAACAAACAAACAAATGACAAGCATGCCAGGCAAGTGATAATGCTGCGGTATAGCAATATCAGGTCAAGTAATTTGGTCTTTTAACACCTAAATTTGATGATAATATGTATCTTAATTAGCTTGTTAACCAAATAGTCATATCTATCACAAACTACATTTGCATTGTCCCTGAATATTTATCATGAGAGAGTAGGGTGATGCAATCTTGCAATGAGTGGGAAAGGAAGGTTCTAATCTGGCTTGGTTTTGACTTCCAAAGTAGCTTTGGTGAAGCCACATTCCAGATGGTTAAAGAAGAAAATCATTAGTAGTGACTTAGTTTTGTCCTGAAATCTGTCTCATCAGTAACACTGTAAGTATCAGATGGTCAATCCTTAATTATGATGCTACTAATAATGATGATTAATATAGCAGATCCTCAAATAACATCATCTTGTTCAACACTGTTTTGTTATAATATTGATGAAATGCCATAGAAACTTAATTCTTGTTTATATTAATTAGCCTGTGGTAAAATTGGTTTTGTAATGCTGTTTTGCTTCAAGTTGCAGAACCTATCAGTGATGTTAAATGAGGACTTGCTGTATTTGTATGGTGACTTTACAGTTTACGTAATTATACACTATAATCACCTGGTGCACAAATGGATAAATTTGGATTGAAAGGAATAAATTATTATCTTTCATGTTTAATTATGCCAAGCTTTCCCAGGCTGATATTTAAACTCAGCTGTTTTCTCTCTGAACCTAGGGTCTCTCTGCTGTCTTCATACTCAGAGGGTAAGCACCATTATTAAGAACTTAGACACGGGAACACCATTATTTTGGTGTCAACCCCTAAAAAGCAGCAGTACCTTTTGAAAGTAAGACTTAGCATGGCTCATCAGGCAAGGACCCAAGACACACTGCTTTGGGCATAACGTTGACAGCTGGGTCACACTCCACATGTAGAGTCTTGCTGTTGATGGAAAGCATGGTTGGAGTATGAAAAGATTGCATAAAAGGCAGGCCCTCTGGGTGAAAAGAACCTCAGAGAAACACACACACACACACATCATCTTAACCAAATATGAATACAACCAAAAGCCTTTGGCCACTGCCCTTGGTTTCTGGGCTGGAAGAAAAGGAGAAAGGAAGCTGAAGTCTGGGCCATCTCTCTCGGGCGGGTCCATCTGCTTGGCTTCACACTGAGGAGCTTCAGTGACAGCTACAGGTAGCACAAGCCACTTCTAGTTGCCACATCCAGTTCTGCAGAGCACATTCAAAGACAGGGAGACAGAGAGGTTCTGGGGTCCAGACACCTGGCTGTCCTGCCACTTGGACATCCTCACATTGTCAGCGTGAGCCCTGGCCAGGACCTGCCTTAGAGCCAGTAACTGTTGACAAAATAAAACCGCTTCTTGTTCTGCCATTAGCTTGATGTGCAAGCACTCTTTTTTACTTTGCATAGGTTCCTGTGAATATCCCAAACACAGTAAGATAGGAAATATGTCTTCTTGCCAAATATTCAATTTCATGAGGAGTCTCAACCACTGTTCTGTAAAAGTGCTGGTGGAATGGAGTTCCTGCTGGTCACCGCCTCTGTGACTTCAGTTAAGAACGGTGTGAAAGATCAGAGTAAATAAGACTTTCAGAAACTAAGTGAAAGTTTCCAGACTACTATTAATATTGGTTTCAATGTGCTTTAAAGATTTATTTTATTGATTTTTTTTTTTTTTTTTTTTTTTTATCTTTTCACATTTATAGAGAGAAATTATCTTTTTGTCTTCAATGCATAGTTATTTCTATTTTACTTTTGACAGATAGAGAGAGAGACAGAGACAGAGACAGTTAGAGAACCGAACTGTGGGAACTCCCCAGCTCAGCACGTGGGTCCTGCCTGGGCCGGAGCCGGGATTCGATC